>SMSR01016116.1:191061-228532 GCA_019453355.1 Ceratina japonica | reverse complement strand
ATTCCGCTATGTGGTCCTGAACCTTTTGATTAGTCGATAATGCAGATTCTGCTTGCAGCTCTTCTTCATTGATAAGTTCGCTAACAGTGGTGGGTGGCCCAACAATTCCAACTTCTGTATGTTCAATAATTTCTACAGACTGTTTAGTTTCAGAATTCGCTTCAGACGATACCGTTTCACTTTGTGCAAAAGCACTCATTTCGTTGTGTACATTTTCCTTCTTTCCTCCTTTCTTCAATTCTTCATCTGACGTTTTCTTAAGTTCTTCGTTATCTGTTTCATCATCTTCATTTTTAGATTCCGACAATTGTTGAACTTCCGTAGAACTTAAATTTTCGTGCACTACCTTTAATATTTCTTTTAAAGTCTTCTCTTCTTCTAATATATTTTTAACATCTTTAATGTTTAAATCTGAACTATCCATATTTTTATTAGATTTCTCTTTGCCGTCCACTTCATTTAACTTTGCATTTACTATTGCATCTTCCTTAGGACTTTTGTCATTTGCAGTAGTTTTACTTGTATTTGAGCCTTCAGTATTTGCTACTGATTGTTCCCCTTTTACTTCAATAGCACCAGCTAGTTCCAAATTGCCTTTACTAGCATCATTAGTCTGTATGTCCTCCATCTCAATGTTTTCTGCCTTTTTCATAGACGTGGTAGAATCATTTAAAATTTCCTTCTCCACTACCACTTTTACTGAATCTGTGTTTTCAACTTTATTTTCTGCCATTATTGTGTTTGTTTATTCCACAGATTCATTTAAGAACATATAAACATTTCAGTAATGGGTAATTTCTGAGGTATATCAACTTCATTGATAGCATCTTTCCATATGAGCATATTGTATTTACAAATTCAGCTAAGTTGTCAGCCACTTATTATCCACTTACATATTTCATCGTTAACCTGTAAAAAATAAAGTGCATTAAAATTACAAATATAATTTGGTCGACTAAACGTTAATTATGATTATTGATTGATAGTCGGTAAAAGCGTCAACGCAAAAGTATGTAACATTTTGAGGTTAGAATTATATTGCGTTATATACAACGTTCAATTAGAATCATATAATAAAAAACTATTAAAAAAAAATCATTCTGTTTATAATATGAATATTCTCTAAACATCCGCACAAATGTCATACGTTCGTCAGGTCTTTAACTAAAATAGATACTTTGTATACTGTAAGTTAAATGTGCATTATGTCGTGATTGTACATTAAACTTTGTAATAATAATTGGTTGGCAATTATTTTTCAATAATAATGGTATGAATGATGGCCCAATATCTGTGTCACCATTTATATGCAAAAATCAAATTTCTTAGTAATTTCATGCAGAGGAAATTCTAGATTACGTTAGAACATCATAGAATATACAGAAATGTAGTTTATTTATATGCTATCTTTATCATCTCGTGCCGATGGACACAAATATTGAACGTATGTTTAACAATCGTATTTCGAATATCGTGAATTACCTTCTACTTATTACAATTCTCTCACTTTAAAACAACAAATGCACTTTATATTCACGCTACGCAATGCACTTTAGAATAAACTGTGACATTTGCCAGGCTTAAAAGTTACTTAATGACACCGTCGAAGTACAACATTATTGGCGATGAATGAACGACACGTTCATAACCTCACTCTTTTCCCTTCTGACAATTCAATCACGACAGTCAAACACGAAAGCACGATAAAGAGGAAACAACAGTCAACGATAGTATCGATTACGCGCGATTAACAGTGAAATAACGAAAAGTAAAATAGAGAAGGCACGTAAAGTACTGTATTGAGAAGGATATAAAAGTCAGATGGACATGTCAATTAACCTTGTTGTGTATCTGTCTTTTTTCCCCGTTCTCTCTTTCTGTTTCAAAGGATGCGTCCGTATATTCGCATTATGGCTGACGGTCACAGAAACGATCCGGTCGCAATGATATGCGAAATATACTTAAAAATATGTTTTTCACGGTACCGAAGTGAAACGAGAACACGACCCCCCGTGATACGTAAGGCTAGTGACCTCTACTTCTGCTTCTTCTCAGTGTGTGTTTATGTACGTGTATGCATGTATTTTCGTGCGTCATGCGACGTGCTTACTACGATTTACCTACGATTTCGACGCATCTTGGAAATCTAAGATTCGAACGCATATGGGATCACGTATTCCACGCGAGAGAACAAGGGGAGACAGTGTAAGGCAGTGTCGTCGAGTACATACTGTTGTGTTTGCGTCGCATTATCTGACATTTCATGCACATTGCATCTTCGCGGATTTTTTTGTTCCGACCAATCAAACGCGGTTTTACACGTTCCTTTGACAGCGACGCCTTTCGTGAAAGGCGGCCACGTACATAATTTAATTGTTACGAAATACGAATTAAGATCAGAGCACGATCATAATTTAACATCAAATAAACAATGTTCATAACACACCGAACAGATCCACTTGCTCGCGACACGTTACAATCGAAGACTATTTTTCGTTGTGGCCAAGACGCGCGCGCGTGTTCCCAACAAAATGGCCGTTCCGTGATATAGCGCTTACTTTTGTTATTTACGCTTTTTCGTTACAACTTTTTTATCTTTTATTTTCAAAGGTTGCTACTGATTAACGATTATACTATCGTAGTTAGGAATGATGCTCTTTTTAAAACCGGTTGTCAGTTTGTATTAAAACAGTAATAAAAAAATCCCAATAATCAATCTTCTGATGCATGCTTGGCAGTGGCGCCAGTTTTAAATCCATAAGACAAAAGATAATATTTTCGAATTGCCAAAATTATTAGAAGTATCAGTAATATACAAGGTTTTGCAGTTGTAAACACTTTGTTCTATTTTATTCAACTTACCTCAATATTGTATAATCGTACAAAATAAGATTATTACAAACACTAAAGTTTTATGGTTGTAGAGAATGAAATAATATTAGAATTATATAAGTACGTGGATTGTGTTAAAAAAGAGTGGAACGCATTGCATTGGTCTCATATATTTACAGATTATTCATGATTTATGATCAATAATGTCATACAATATATATATCAACAAAATAATGTTTTAGTCGTCCTTACGTAACTAATAAAATCTAAAGGCTAAACAGTCAAGGTTCATCTAAAAGTTGACTCCTTTCGGCACCGCAAACATCTCGTTCGCGGCTCCATTCTCGTTCGCTAACTAATAATAAATAAACAAGCGGGTATAAATCTATACATTTCACGTGCCACACGGTAGTGAGAGAGTACTGATAATAATAATTAATATTGTGAACCACGATCGCAGTGAACACGGTGTCGAGCAGTCTCTTTTCAGTCTCTATCTAAATGCTTCTTAATGATAGTCTGAATAAAAATATCCAAGATATATTATGTATTTCCATGAAAGTGAAAAGGACACCTCTCTAGTTCCGTACAATATATACACGTATTATTATAAAATAAAATCGTTTACTTATTTAGTCTTTGTTTCTTCGTTTCTATAATCGACATGCTCAGTTCTTGGTGAAAAAGACTTTTGCAAAAATATCTTCCGGCAACACGCCAGAAATAAGTATTAGAAGTATAAAGAAACATTTCTTTAGCAATCAAAGATAAGAAAGAACATCGAATTTGTTTTTTACAAACATGTTATTCAAAGTAAACTACCCAACGGGTACTCCTTAAAAAGTAAAGTAATCGTAATATTTTTAAATTATTTCTGACAACGAAATATTTTGAACGCGCATATTTATACTTTATATATCGATTAATGTTTAGTAGAATGGAGATTGCTATTGTTCTCCATCGTCATGAAAATCATATCGCTTCGACGGTACAGCCAGGGGATAGATATTGCACGCTCTTATCCAGTCTGATCTCCATAAACGATCTCCTGTTGAGAATGCAAGAAACACGAGAACAGGTTGGAATTATTTTTGCGCTCGTTTGACTTCACGTGATGTAGAACATTTTTTTGTCATTCGTAAATCATTGAGAATGCGTATCGTTAGCGAAACAGAATGATACACGGCAACCTGTTAACTGCAAATCGGGAACATATAATTGATTGAACATTGAATGCATCATCTATTTTGGACACGACTATTAATAGTATACAATTCCGTTTATTGAAACCTCGCATGCACTCGTACAAACGTCGGGTCTCTTCTTCTCGTTATTTCATTTTCGCAGCAGTCGTGTTATTCTAATTCTCTTTGACAACGGTCGCCGTTCTCGATATACGTCGTCTCGCTGTTCGTCACGTTTCTCGTCTATTTGTATGCGTACGTACGTACAGACAATTTTAAGAAACTAATATCCACGTGAACAATTTCTCGTGTACTTAAACGAATCGTTAAACGTGCCCCGATTCAGTCCGTTTGAAAGTTATGAGGTAATAACCCGTTTAAACGGATTCGAATAATTTTATTAGCATGCATACGTTACGGGTTCAAGGAAAGTGGACGCACGTAATCAGATTCGTTTTGATTCGAGACCTGAGAATCGTACAGAAATCATCCTCTTTAATAATCCACGGAATTTTCCCAGTTTAAAGGATAAACTTTTCGAAGGTAAGGTGTATATTTCAAAGGATTAAAGTTCGTAAAGTATCGACAAGTGTCCGAGAATTCTTCAGGGAGTCTCTTTTCGTGTTAGCAGAAGTACACTCGATCGTGGATATTTTATTACACGGTACATACATTTGCGTGTCTCTCGTATGCGTGTGTACATTATGTAAAATATTTTGTCTACCTAAAAGGATCTACTTACATACGCTTTTTTCGTGTCTTACGTCCGCCGAAATACTTTATTGATTTCTTCTCGTCTAACTATCGAATAGCACCCGTTTTCCGTCGTTCCAGACGCGTAGTCACATTCTTCCTATTTTCTTTCTTTTGATACGCAGTCATGATTATAGATATCCTCTTAACACCTTAGATGATATTGTCAGAGCCGAGTTTACAAGTAGGAATGTGTCCATCGAGATAAGATGTCAACATCTATCAGATATTCGATTAAATTAATGTCTGCTATGATATGTCTTTCACTTAATTTAGTAAATTATTAATCAACGTGTTTCACGCTTTTAACGGTATGATTTAAGCCTGAGCGGACGTAGCTATAAAAAATGGATGTGACCTAATTAGTCACGTGTCTATATTAAGTTCTTCGTGACTAGCGATACGAAAGCACCGGCTTTATTGATTTTCAAGCGCGATACCTTCGAAATGATACACTTCTCATAAATCGTGTTAAAGCTTCGTCACGTGCGTCCGATTCTTTCTTCAGCACACTCCGGCAACGTTCTCGACTTAAACAATTGGAATTATACGCGCGGTGAATTAATTTTCATCATTAATTTGCATAAACGTAGGCGCAATCTGCATGTCTCACTTGTTGCATGTAAACTCGGCTGAGACGCAGCATGCTAACATTTCCTCGTATCGTATTTAATGAATCGTGAGAAGAACTCACGATCGCCGTGACGATTCGTACGAAATGATCGAATTAAAAGCTATTGCACGTTCCGTCGCTTATCGTATATGCGCGACAATATAATTCAGTATGAAATAATTGCAACAACCACTGAATAACAGTAATACAAAAATCAATCGTAAATTCAAAGAAAACAATGAAACAAAATATAAAGCTCAGCTTGAATTAAACAATCAACGAGAACCATTTGATAATTCATTAAAAACATTTTTCTTGCATTATGATAAATTATTGTTTTTCATGTATGACGCACGATTAAATAATTATCATGATGTCAGTTAATCATTGAGTCAGTTAAATGTTTAATAAGCAAGATCAATGAATAAATAACTTTCCAATATGCTCGTTGCATTGAAATTGTAACGAGGATTATTTAGAGGTATAATATATGAACGAACGTGAAGTTATTCAAAACGAAACAAAGATCTCACTGTGCTCCAAAGACAACGTGTATCTTCATATAGCCTCGCCTACAGATACGTATCGTACAGTTCCGTCGGAATTCTGTGAAATTACCTCCATTTATGATACATTGCACTTACTTTTGCGCAACGCGAAAATGTACGCGCGTTTTATTTACATACCGTTCTCTTCTCTCATATCTCTATCAAATCTTAACGCTCTATCGCTTTGCGGTTAACTACCTTCGGCTACTCGCTATACGAACGGATCGATCTACTTCTTTTAAAAGGAACAAGTGAGTCACACACGGTTCTGCTGTTACACTTAAATAAAAATCGAACCGCGTGCCGAGTTCAATTCAATGCTGATCATACGATTCTATAACTTCTCGTATTAATATGCACTCGATTGCTATTTTGGTTTGTGATAAACAATTCTTTTTTAATTAGTATTGTGAAGTAGAAAGATAGCGATATATGTGATATCAGAAACTTCGTCTCGTCACGGCGTTTGCACATTGGACCGTCGACTNAAGTATTGTGAAGTAGAAAGATAGCGATATATATCAGAAACTTCGTCTCGTCACGGCGTTTGCACATTGGACCGTCGACTCGTGTGTCACTCACCTTTTACGAAGTACGAAGTTTTGTACAAATAATTTAGCGACAGACACTTTACACATTAAATGTGTACTGGGAGTAAACTTGGTCCGGCTGAATCAACGATAAGCGTTGCAGTTTTTCGCGGAGTATGGACAGAAATTATATGAGAACGATTGCACACGCGGAAAAAGAAAAGGACTCACGGTGAGAAGGAAGATGGAGAGAAAAATCTCTATTTATAGAGGAAATATTATGATCAGTGAAGCGATGCTCTTCTATGAGACCCAGGGAGTTTATGTAACGATAATGGTCAAAGTTGAGGTCTCTGCCGAAGAGTATAATAGATCGTAGTGGATGATCAAGGCCGGTCGTCCATGTGGAACGATTCCTCCCGGGTTTCCGAGCGGTCTCGGCGATTCTTTCTCCGAGACCGCAAGAACGTCGCGTTTCTCCTTCAGAATTGTTTTCCCTCTCGCGCCAGGACTATTCAGCTGGTAATTATGGTCAGAGTCGTGACGGTCAGGACGCCAGAGTGGTCCTGTGCCAAGAGGCGTGCTGCTGCTGTTGCTGCTGATGCTGGAGCTGCTGGAGTTGCTGGAGCTGCTGGAGCTGCTGCTGTTGCTGATGGTTGTTACGGTATTGACGATGATGCTGGTGATGTTGCTGCTGCCTCTTCTGGCTGTAACAGCAGAAACAGGATTTTACAATTACTATCACAATGTCGAGTGAATTCCTGCGTCGCGACGGGCATTTGGTGCGCGTGGGCGTGCGATAACCGTGATTCCAGCCGCGGCTACTTACTATAAACTAGTGAGTTATGCATCAGCCCACGCGTAAACTCCGCTTTTAATTATCTGATGTTGCGAAAACGACGACCGCATTGTGATTACATTGTTTCCGATTGTGAGAGTCCTGAATGGTAAATCACGTACTCTTTACGAAACTCGTGATTTAAAAAAAAAAAATATTTATCGCGTGTATCTTCTTTACGCGTTGCGATTTTTGCGATGGACGAGCGAAAACGTTTTTCCACATGTTATAAAAATTCACTTATCTACTGACCCGTAATGGTATTGCAAAATGTTGCGGGCAAACGGGATTTAGAAATGTCTGTGTACTTCGCTCCGCGTTTCGAGTTGTTTAAATTGAAGATGTGAAGAAGTGAAAGGAGCACTAAATACCTACCTTAGGGCATATACTACTGGAGGGAGGCAGCTTCTCGAGCGTTACAGGTGTAGACGGGGTAGAAATGTTCAACGTTTGGCTACTTGCTATCTCTCTCTCTCACAACATGGTATTAGTTGCAACACTCCTTACTTATCAGTAAGCGATATGGAATTTGAAGCACTTTGAAGGAGAAAGTTCATGGCCAATTCCGTGCTGTGAGAACAAGACAGCATGCAGATACACTATAGTTCTCTCTGTTTAGGGATTTGTCTGCACTTTGGACGAATAGAAACTGCTTCCAGTAGTATGTGCTTCAAGACACTACAAAAGCGCATGTGCTTGATTTATCGACGATCGAGAATATACTATGTATAGCTTTACGTGTTGGAAAAAAGTATGTTCGCTGTATCGAATGAGATCGTGTCCAGAGTTAAAAGTCGAATTTCGCAATTGAACCACGGTATGTAATGCACGAGGGTATTAACAGTTTTATGCAGGTCATACCGAAATTACGAAGTAAGTGACGCTTGCCAACGAAAATAATGAGAAATTCAGCTGGAACTGTAACGCAACACTCGACTCATGCCTCTAAATATGTAACGTCTCATTATGTAGTAACTTCTGGCTGTTACATGACATTCAAGACAGGCAGAAGTGCCGGACGAAACAATTTTAGCGAAGTATAGTTGTATAAAATCCTCGCAACAAAATAGTCACGTCGCGTGAACAAAATGTCGAGTATAGCAGAGCGTGACTACGAGCGTGTTAAGCGCATTTTTTCATCGTCCCTGAACAGATTCTACTGTAACAGCTTTTATCATCGCCTTCATTCCTCAAGTCGAGCATGATGGATCGCCCGAGGCACGAACTTGCAAAATCGTCGATGCATGTATACGTTCAATCGGACAAAATAGGCAAAATCATGCCTCTGCAGCAGTTAATTTGACAAGATAAAACATCACAACATATGGGAATTCCTTAAGGATGTATGGGCGATATACTTAAACGCGATACCAACATGCTGAATTTGTTATTATAGATTCCTATTGGTGTTAAAAAGCTACCTGTACAATTGTAAATGAATTCATGGATTTTTATCGAATATTATAGTGATTTAAAATTTGCATATACTCTTATGGTAATCAGCAATAACCCAAGGGAAATTATACTTTTATGTCGAAAAAACCCATAAACCTTTGGGAAAAGTTCATATCGAATCCCCAGTGTTTTATGAACAAGCTTCTAAAAAAGTTCTCTGAGGAAAAAATTTTACATTAATCTCGAAAAAAAAACCCCAAAAAAATGTTCAGAAACTTTTGAGAAAAGTTCATATCGAATCCCCAGTGTTTTNTGTAGCATGCGTTTCAAGATATTCCGTTCTAACTAATTATAACTTGCGACGTTTGTGAAACAGCCTCGATACAAACGCGTANTTATTGATTAAAATGTAATAACAAAATTATACGTTCATCGACATGAGGACAGAAACGTGGCACCACTATCGTTAATATAGCAACGAATGCTGATATATGTATATAGATATAACTGAGGTACACGTATATGCATGATCATGTGTATGGGTTCCATACACAAGTACATACACTTTTGGGATTGACTGTATAGCCAATACATCCTNCGGTTGCATACACAAGTACATACACTTTTGGGATTGACTGTATACATCCTTAACTGTACATAAAAGAATTAATGATGGAAAAATTGGAACAACGAATTTGCTTGATTTAAACAATCGATTTGCTTGATTTTAAAACTCGTGTTTGATATCGAAGAAGTTTAGTTTAAAGAAGTTTAGTTTCGCTGAATTCTCGTCAACGCGTGTAAAGTATATGTATATTACGCGTTACGCAATCTCGAATGGAATTAGTCGTGAAATGACATATTGGTAAGAGAGAGTCACATTTCTATTTTGTTTACACGGTTTCAGACGACCGAGCTGAGTACGAGCTGAAATATTATGAATAATTAAACTCGAAAAGCAGTTTTGTACGAAGGCATAAAAACTGCGAGCCTAACAATTTTAATAATTTCATCAATAAATAAAAAGTGAATATTTATTTTTAAGATAGACTATACGTATAACTTTTTTTATTGTGAGAAATGAGAAAATCGTTCTGCGAATTACGTGAAATGGTCATCGGGGCGAGAACCCTCCGGCAGACGATTGATCCTGAATAATTCAATTAAAACGAAAAGAAGAAATATCTCGTACATTTACCAATGTCATAAAATGGCAATGAAAAAGATTCCAGACAGTCGGGAAGGGGGAAGAATTTTTTTGATCAATTAACATTCGATACGCGGGACGACGCGACGTGGTCGCGGTCGTAGCCGAAAACAGATGTGCCAGTTATAACAATGAAGGTCCGGCGAGTTTTAACATGCTCCGGTAATATCGACGAAAACGAGATTACGCCGTTGAATTGTAATTGTATCGAGATGCAAATTAACTCCTTCCCGTCCCGAGCTCCCGGCTACCGCGCAGGAATAGCCGGTAATTACATCTCTCTGTGATTCGGACGTTTCAACTGGTATACCCGCTTTTACTTTTTTTTTTCATTCTTTGCCTACTCATCTCTGCGATGTGCAAGTATAACCGTGGATAACGAGACACGGTTCGTTTGGCCGGAGATTAAAGCCACTTGGGCCATTCCTGAATTAACCACTGATAGGTAAATCTGTTATCATGTTCGCGTCGCACGCGGTGATTCTCCTCTGCTAAGCCGAATTATTTCCATATCGCGTATGGGAAGGGAAATTCTTCCGTCGCGTCGTCAGAGTGACTGAAATGACGTTACCAGACACAGAATACTGGCTCTTCTTTCATAAGCTCGCACGTACGAGGACGTTTTAATTAAACCAGAAACGAAGCACCGTGTTTTTCATTCCGTCGAGGGATATAAAAAAATAATCGATAACTGTTTGACGGATACACTGTGCAACAAGTAATGAATTAAAATAATAATTATCAAGGTAGCGACTGAATAATTAGAACGCGATGAGATAAGTTTTCCTAATTAATACCTATGTACGTATAGTAGTAATTACTGGTCTATTAATTGCCTTGCCATATTATTTGACGAACAATTAGCAAAAATATTATTTACTACCATTTTGACACACTGCGAAATAATACGGTCGGTAAGGTTCGCAACGCGTAGACATATTTTACGTTCCACTCCAGTAAGTTTTAAGAATCACGAAACCTCTCTTGATTATGTATCGGGTTTATTACCTTAAGCATCCTAATTGACTTAAAGTGCAGGTTGCATATAAATCGCGAGTGTAAAAAAAAGCACATATGTACCTACGTGAAACCAGAATGGCAATGGGTGAAATAAGAGTTCGTAACGCGGCGGCCATTGAAGACCGTGCGGTTTCGGGAATTATAATGAATTGCTCTCAACGTTGTCTTGGTCCACGGAACGAGTTTATGGAGCAACCGCGTGCTTGAAGACGGACAAAATATTTGGTAACTGAACACTGTTTCAGATTTAAACGCAAATATATGACGTACAATTTTATGGATATGAATTCACATTTTTTAGACGAATTTCCTATTCAAGTCAACAAATTATTAGTAATTATCGTCAATGGCATTTTTGACGTAGCGTGCACTTTATTAATAGTTAATAGTAAAGTCATTACATTGCATGACCTTACTCACTATATTAAGTAGCATATTTTTAGGTTCTACATTGCTATTACGAAGAGAAAGATAATACTGCCAAAATGGTTCTCAAATAATTATAGCTTTTCTTGTACTGTGCCGTTTTAGATTTTAGACCGATTTGCTGCATAATTAATACGAATGAATTGCTCTCGATGTTGTCTTGGTCCACGGAACGAGTTTATGCATGAAGACGGGCAAAATATTTGGTAACTGAACACTGTTTCAGGTTTAAACGCAAATATATGATGTACAGTTTTATGGATATGAGTGTCATTATTTAGATGAATATCCTGTTCGAATCAACAAGCTATTATAGTAATTATCGTCAATGGCATTTTCAGTATAGCGTGTACTTTATTAATAGCTAATAGTAAAGTCATTACATTGCATGACCTTACTCACTATATTAAACAGTATATTTTTATGTTCTGCATTGTGCTGTTACGAAGAGAAAAATAATACTGCCAAAATGGCTTTCAAATAATTATAGCTTTTCTTGAACCGTGCCGTTTCAGACTTCAGACCGATTTGCTGCATAATTACATGTAATTAAAATAATTTGTTTTCAAAGAAATTATTGATCGTCTGGCATTATCACAGAAAATTCTTTGCACGAAAGATTAGAAAATCAGTTTAAACAATCTATCCTTGTTTATTCATGGCAAGCATAAAAGAAATATCTATAAATAGTATGCAAATAATATGTAAATGAAATATGAAAAGACCTAGTAAATGCAGAGGTAATTCTTATAAACAGGTGATATGCCCTGATTACTGTTTAATTTAAATATTATTTTTAGAATGTAAACTTTTTATGTGTTTTTAATTGAACCGTGTCCATTTTCATTTCCTTTCCCACCCATTCCATAACTCTTTTTCCCTTCATTAAATATTTCCTTTTTGCATTCTCACGTTCTCTAATCGAATAATTGCAATGCATNAAATGTAAACTTTTATGTGTTTTTAATTGAACCGTTTCCATTTTCATTTCCTTTCCCACCCATTCCATAACTCTTTTTCCCTTCATTAAATATTTCCTTTTTGCATTCTCACGTTCTCTAATCGAATAATTGCAATGCATTACTAATTCATTATTTAACTATAACAATGTTATCCAGTACGAGATTATAATATATGACGACCAACGTATAATTAAATGCATAAACACTATTAATTATGTACGCAGGAAATTACGATTAATCAATGAGATTTATTACATGTTTAAGCCAGCCATGAAAGTTGTTTGGTTTTTGCATCAGACGGATCGATCCATCACTTTACTATTTTTATTTTTTTACTTTANTTAAATATTTCCTTTTTGCATTCTCACGTTCTCTAATCGAATAATTGCAATGCATTACTAATTCATTATTTAACTATAACAATGTTATCCAGTACGAGATTATAATATATGACGACCAACGTATAATTAAATGCATAAACACTATTAATTATGTACGCAGGAAATTACGATTAATCAATGAGATTTATTACATGTTTCAGGCAGCCATGAAAGTTGTTTGGTTTTCGCATCAGACGGATCGATCCATCACTTTACTATTTTTATTTTTTTACTTTAAACAATTCTTCATGTTTAGTTCGCTGAAATATTATTTATACGACGACAAACCATGGAACGTATATTATTAAATCGATCCTGTCGATAATGAAACCCTCAAGCAAAAAAGATTGCACTGCAAACTCTCATCAAGCCACGCACGAGACCCCTCTTTCGCANGGCAGCCATGAAAGTTGTTTGGTTTTCGCATCAGACGGATCGATCCATCACTTTACTATTTTTATTTTTTTACTTTAAACAATTCTTCATGTTTAGTTCGCTGAAATATTATTTATACGACGACAAACCATGGAACGTATATTATTAAATCGATCCTGTCGATAATGAAACCCTCAAGCAAAAAAGATTGCACTGCAAACTCTCATCAAGCCACGCACGAGACCCCTCTTTCGCACGTAGCATGCGTTTCAAGATATTCCGTTCTGACTAATTATAACTTGCGACGTTTGTGAAACAGCCTCGATACAAACGCGTATCGGCGATCCTACGTTTCTATAATTTATGCAACCCGACCAAGCACTATGATTCGCTCGTTTATACTGTTTCGCGAACAAGCGTTATAAAGAATGAACGCCCGATCCGCGTAGGGGTCGAGTGTCCAGGTTTTTTATCCACCGACGACGTGGATGGGAGATACCCTGTCGAGAGATCCATTCGCGAGGAGCTTGCAATCGTCGGGATATACATCTTCAACTATGTCGTATAGAATATTTTTCTCTTTGTCTACGTGGACGGCTCGCGGTCTCAAATAAATCAAGAATCAATCGATACGCGTACTACCTGCGCGATTGGACTTAAAAGCGTCTGGCTTTTTCGGGACGATCGGGGTAGGTATTTAAGCACGGACGGCTGTAATGAAAAAAGCTGCTCCGTCCATCATCGGATTCAGCACTCAACTCCCGTATATGATTTATTCGCTTCGAATGTTTATTTCATTTCTATAATCTGTTCCATAATTTACTTTTCTGTTCAGTTTCTGTACGTGACACCGAACGCTCAATTAGTTTCTTAGACCGACGCGACGTGCTCGGCGAGCGAACATTTAAATAGTGCGTCATTCGACGCCGATCGATGTATTCTAAGCAGTTTAAATACAGAAAGTTGAAATATTCTATTCACAGATTTGTAATTTTATTCAGAAATGTTTGTCCGTGAAAATTCAGTCATATAAAATAGCTCCCCGTACGTGTATGTAATATGACAAGTCTGGCAGAACAATGTAATACAAAATTTATATGAAGCACATTTGAATGAACTCAATGACTAATGAATGACATTAGTATACACGTAAATCAACAATCAGGGAGTACAATCTCGCGAGCTGGACAGTTTTATTCGTCTCGAGGTGACATAAACCTCATTTTGTTAATTTCTTTATACACACTGTATCATGTAGTACAAGAAATTAAATAGCTCTTATATTTAGTTTGTACGTGTAATCGTTCATTTTACATCATCAGTGTTCGTGCTTTTCTAAAGCTCATGCATATTTATGGAGGAAGTAGAACGCGGGATCGACGGTCGTAGTTCAATTATTCAACGAGTACGGCTAAATTAAAAACGCTCATAATTATGTTTAAGCTGTCGAAGCGCTGTTACTTAAATACACCATAACGTCGCTTTAACACCTGACATTAATTTTCATCTAATCCTCGATACACGGTACGATGTCTTATGTTAGCGAGAGTGAATAATTGCATTGTTAAGTATACATGTCCTCTGTTTCCCGTTTTCAGTATTAGAAGCTTAATGGAAAAGTAAACGAATTCCACTTTGTTAATTGTGATTGAACGACACGTTTTACTGGAACTATCACTGCTGTTTGATCGATAAATGTTTTTGTCAGGAGATTGACGGTATCAATTAAAATTCGCAAAACTGCGTCCTTTTGTTACTTCAATGCAATTTTTCATCTACCAAAGGTTATATTATACTATTTTTGTACGATATTTTCTTTGTTTTTCATAATAGAATATAGATTTTAAAGGTATAATGATCGATTTTTTAATCAATCTCTCAGTGTGCTCAGAGAAAACATACTAATTTAAGAAATAAATTTACCCTAACCGTATTACAGAATATCGTTATGTTTTTCCTTCTATACATACAGCTACTATCACTGCACAAATGTTTTTTTAATAAACACTCGCGTAGTTTCCTACTTCGCTGACTTATTGATTTTTCCGACTAGCTCGAAAACAGACTCCGTCTGCACGTGCACGAAAACATGTTTTTTCTATTGCCAAATAGAATTGGTGTGGAGGTACCACTAATATCTTAAATTCATATATTCAGATATTTTTAATGGAAGATACAGTCAGTCTTCATAAAGGGGTAGTTGGTTTTATAAAGGTATGCCGGAGGAGGCACGTGGTCTGTGTGTAAACTACGGATTGCCATCGAATGCGTAGTCGGTATCACTCAAGATAAAAGTGTCATCGTAAAAAAGGTAGTGTATCCTTAGTTCCTGAAAATTTTCGAGTACCACGCTATGGCTGGTGGACGCGTATGGCTGTTAGTAGCAGCTCGAAGAGTACCGGTACTTCGCTCATAACGACTCTTCGGGTATACACGAGGAGGATCGATCGAGGTACCGTCGCTCCGCACGTGCGCACTGCCGTTACATCCTCTACTCCCTTTGCCACCCCCGTGGATTTGGCTTTTCCCTCCTTTACTACTTCCCTTTTCCCTATCTTTATCACCGGTTCCTATCCCTACCTCGATCCACCTCTTCTTTTACCTACTTCTAGTTCTATGTGCTATCTCCCTTCCAATTTTTTCCCTTTTAGCGTCCTCCGGTATCATTACCTATTCCCTTTCATGGTGTCCCTCGTACCGTCTTTCTCGCTCCCGTTTCGCCGGCCGCCCACGCCGCGCCGCGAAATTCACCCTTCCGTGTACCACCACCCACTCACATGCGCGCGTGTACACGCAGCGGACACGTGTGTGCGTACGGAAAATTGGACGCGTAACACGGTCCGTTCGTATCCGACAATAACATAACTAACAGAAATGCATTTCCCCGCAAAACGAGTTCTGCATACGAGCTCCCTATTATTACTAATTTATAGTACCATATCAGTCCCGCTATTCGATACATTATTCACATTTACGGATACGTTGATATCGTGTAACATGTACTGCTGCTCTTTTACTACAAAAAATTGGACATGATGTCGTAAATTAGACTCTCGTTCCAGCTATAGGCAGATGTAATGATATCAGTTAGGAGTTATTGCTATACGCGAATGGGAAATCAAGTACCCGTGCGTTCATCCTTCCCTTTGGAATATAACGCTGATATATATATTTCCTTCTTACAAGAAACACGGATTAATTTCTCCCAGCCGTGCAATGGTGGCGAAACGCCATGGCGTCTCGTCGCGTCGCTGGATTCGTTTTCATTGTTCGTAGTTCACAAGTCATTCGAC
Source organism: Ceratina japonica (assembly GCA_019453355.1). Taxonomy (NCBI): domain Eukaryota; kingdom Metazoa; phylum Arthropoda; class Insecta; order Hymenoptera; family Apidae; genus Ceratina; species Ceratina japonica. The sequence goes on along the minus strand of SMSR01016116.1, from coordinate 212,176 downwards.
CTTCGTGTACGTTCACGTGTCTCGTATAAACGCTAAATTTTATTGGTAAATATTCCCTTTTAATTTTTGTAAAAGAAGAGGGGAATCCATTAATTTTAGAAAAGCACCTTTTTGGTTTACGAGAAATACGGATTAATTTCTCCCGGACATACAATGGTCGTGAAAGACCATGGCGTCTCGTCGCGTTGTAGGATTCGGTCTCATTGTTCGTAGTTCACAAGTCATTCAACCTTTGTACACGTTCATATCTCTTTTGTGAACGCTAAATTTTATTGGTAAATATTTCCCTTATCAAGATCTGAATTTTATAATAGAAGAGGGCAATCCATTAATTTTAGAAAAGCGCCTTTTTGGTTTACGAGAAATACGGATTCATTTCTCCCAGACATGCAATGGTCGTGAAAGACCATGGCGTCTCGTCGCGTCGCAACATTCGTTCTCATTGTTCGTAGTTCACGAGTCATTCGACCTTCGTATACATTTATGTGTCTCCTATAAACGCTAAATTGTATTGGTAATATTCCCCTTACCACGATCTGATTTTTATTAAAAAAAAGAGGGGATTTCCATTAACTTTAGTAAAGCCGCTTTTTGGTTTACAAGAAATACGGATTAATTCTGGCCGGAAACAGTGGCGCGTTAAAAGCCAGGGTATCGCGTCGCGTCGCGTCGCTTCGTCGCGCGTCACAGGACACATTTGCATTGTTCGTTGTTCGCAAGTCCTTTGACCTTTGTACGCCTGCTCGTGTCACCTGCAGGCGATCAACTTTTTCGATACATATTTTTCTTATCCAGAGTTGATCCTGATTATAAAACAGGGAATTTTATAAATTTAGGGAAAGTTCGTCGACGAACGTTTCACGCGAGATTGATACCCTCCGTGAGAAATTCGCACATGTGTACGACATCGAGGGAGCCGTCAATATTTTTTATATGAACGTGAACAACGTACTGGTTTGACATGTTCTAAAATTTTGTACAATTTTATATACTGAATTCTGCATTTTGTTCACGTAGATGGAAGGATACGAGAATTAAGTATGTTGAATAAATATTCGCGGTTCTGTTCGTATGTATTACGAATAAAGGGGAGAAAATATCCGTGAAAAGAGAGCCACGTGGCGACAGCGGTGACACGTGCTTTGTATTCCCCCGTCTTCGTACGAATCTGTCGGAACGAAAGTGAAGCAGGTCCAAAATTAACTCAATACGTGTTGTTCAGGAATTCACAACAAACTACTAAAGTTCCTGTTTGTTACGAGTTCTCAAAAACGCTTCGCGCTTAGACTGCTTCGTATATTTCCTACTGAATCAACATAAAATGGACAAAATTGAGTCAATGGTATGAAATTTAGTAGAATTCTGCAGATCATTACAATAAGAAGGTATGATTACGGTCTGCGCAGACTTGAGTATTCTAATATTAGATTGATACAGAAATAAATCCAATCTNTTGGTAAATATTTCCCTTATCAAGATCTGAATTTTATAATAGAAGAGGGCAATCCATTAATTTTAGAAAAGCGCCTTTTTGGTTTACGAGAAATACGGATTCATTTCTCCCAGACATGCAATGGTCGTGAAAGACCATGGCGTCTCGTCGCGTCGCAACATTCGTTCTCATTGTTCGTAGTTCACGACTCATTCAACCTTTGTATTCATTTACGTGTCTCCTATAAACGCTAAATTGTATTGGTAAATATTCCCCTTACCACGATCTGATTTTTATAAAAAAAAAGAGGGGATTTCCATTAACTTTAGTAAAGCCGCTTTTTGGTTTACAAGAAATACGGATTAATTCTGGCCGGAAACAGTGGCGCGTTAAAAGCCAGGGTATCGCGTCGCGTCGCGTCGCTTCGTCGCGCGTCACAGGACACATTTGCATTGTTCGTTGTTCGCAAGTCCTTTGACCTTTGTACGCCTGCTCGTGTCACCTGCAGGCGTTCAACTTTTTCGATACATATTTTTCTTATCCAGAGTTGATCCTGATTATAAAACAGGGAATTTTATAAATTTAGGGAAAGTTCGTCGACGAACGTTTCACGCGAGATTGATACCCTCCGTGAGAAATTCGCACATGTGTACGACATCGAGGGAGCCGTCAATATTTTTTATATGAACGTGAACAACGTACTGGTTTGACATGTTCTAAAATTTTGTACAATTTTATATACTGAATTCTGCATTTTGTTCACGTAGATGGAAGGATACGAGAATTAAGTATGTTGAATAAATATTCGCGGTTCTGTTCGTATGTATTACGAATAAAGGGGAGAAAATATCCGTGAAAAGAGAGCCACGTGGCGACAGCGGTGACACGTGCTTTGTATTCCCCCGTCTTCGTACGAATCTGTCGGAACGAAAGTGAAGCAGGTCCAAAATTAACTCAATACGTGTTGTTCAGGAATTCACAACAAACTACTAAAGTTCCTGTTTGTTACGAGTTCTCAAAAACGCTTCGCGCTTAGACTGCTTCGTATATTTCCTACTGAATCAACATAAAATGGACAAAATTGAGTCAATGGTATGAAATTTAGTAGAATTCTGCAGATCATTACAATAAGAAGGTATGATTACGGTCTGCGCAGACTTGAGTATTCTAATATTAGATTGATACAGAAATAAATCCAATCTTTTATACAATTTAATCGAAAAATGCTTCCAACTAAAATCGTTGATACTGCCATTACCTGCAGAAAATATCGTACACAATTTTCTTCTATTTCGAATACTTCAAGACTAATCGATTAATTATTTTGTTCATCGTCAATTACTCTTTAACGAGTAGATTATGCGGTCGGTTCAGCATCATCGAGTATTTTGCTTTCTATTTCTTACACCTTCTGCCAAAAATTTCACTTTTTCGTGTGACAAAATCCCAAGGCTGCAAGCTTTTAGTCATTTCTCCTTGGAGCTACATATATTTTATATTTGAGCTAAACAAAACTGCTAAACGTGGCAATTTTTATATATAGCACTTCCACCAAAAGCTCAAATTATTTTTGTATCAACCTAATACTTTCGACCGCACGGTGTGACATTCTAACGATGTTACGGGCATTTAAAGCGGTGAGAAATAGATTGGAGCATTGACCAGGGTCTATGAACTGAACATGTTGAGACAGAATCCACCCACCTATGTAGCTACAGGAACACATTGTTCTATAAGGTCGGTATATCATACGAACATCGATCCGTGAGAGCGGTCTCATGACTCCTCGCTTGGCAAACTACAAATCTCGCCGCCCTAAAGTGACTGCCACGTGTTACCCCGTGTCTGTTTTCCCTCGGCCCTTAGCTGTTACAAATACGACGAAATTTAATCCTATTCGAGGGATCGATCAATCGGATCAATTAGGGGAAGAAACGCGTTCAGGCAAATAAGGATTGCGTAATCTGAATTCCTCCACAAGACCTTCTCGTGTAATGTCATTTATGCGGAGTATAAAGGGTCTTCCAACGAGAGCCTCAGGAAATATCTTGTAAATACGTACTTACGGATGCGATAAAAAAGATTTGAGATAACGTGCAAGAAAACTTTAAGAGTGGACATTTACACGATATTATTTTTCATTGTAACACACTATGAAATACAATAAAAATCATGGAAATTCACTATGTTTAAACATGTTTTATTTGCATAAGATTTTTGGAAGCTGTCTTTATAAGACCTTTTAGAATGAATCTACAAATATCTAATAATATCTAGGCACTATCGACTCTATTGTCTGACCTTTTTCGTATAAGTATAGAACAAATGGAACTGTGCGAAATGAAAGCAGGAAGAACGAAATTCTATAGAAACTAGCACCTTCATTGAAAGCGAACAATTGTGCCATACAACTGTAATTATTAGTTCCGTACTAATATTTAGAGTTCCTATATGAGTAATAATTACCAGTAAAAATATTAGTCGTACTACAAGTCATTATCGGTTCCTCGATTTTCATAACATGGTTTAATTAAGCACACTCCTATAATTTAATTGGAAGTAATATAGTTATATGTATAATAATTGTGTAAAGTGATGAGTATTTCGTTCGAGAATGTTAAAATGAATTAAACAATAATTAATCACAATAATGTTTTTTTATACTCTCTCTCAGCAAGCAGAAATTTAGAACTCGCTTCATGCACTTCAATTTGAGTGTTATCCAATTTCAGTCTTTTGTTTTATCGCACAAAATTAATCAATGGACTTATACCAATTTATAATGTTACGATATCTAATGAAATTTTAGTATCTTTATTATAAACCTTGTTTGATATAATTAGACAGATTCATAATAATGTACAAAATTATGATAGATGATTCTCGACCAAAAAATCCAAATTTCAAAAACAGAACATTCCATATGCTTCATGCTAATAGATAGTAATTATGTAAAGCTTGTCCTTCCTGTATTCCATTTAATTCGAGCTTCCCTTTCGATCCCGCGCTCTGATTTTCGTCTCAAGTCTCTGTCGCTGGTGCGGCATAAATTCATAATTTCTTAAAGCTATCTAAGCGGTGCTTCTCTAGAAATAGATCTCCGAGTGTCCTGAATGCCAATGGCGTCATTAAAACTAGATCGCGTACTTTCTTGCGACCACTGACCGAGATTTCGCGTGTGTTCACTCCGACGTACCCCCCGCGATACCACGCCGTATTTTGTAATTCNCTTTAAGAGTGGACATTTACACGATATTATTTTTCATTGTAACACACTATGAAATACAATAAAAATCATGGAAATTCACTATGTTTAAACATGTTTTATTTGCATAAGATTTTTGGAAGCTGTCTTTATAAGACCTTTTAGAATGAATCTACAAATATCTAATAATATCTAGGCACTATCGACTCTATTGTCTGACCTTTTTCGTATAAGTATAGAACAAATGGAACTGTGCGAAATGAAAGCAGGAAGAACGAAATTCTATAGAAACTAGCACCTTCATTGAAAGCGAACAATTGTGCCATACAACTGTAATTATTAGTTCCGTACTAATATTTAGAGTTCCTATATGAGTAATAATTACTAGTAAAAATATTAGTTGTACTATAAGTCATTATCGGTTCCTCGATTTTCATAACATGGTTTAATTAAGCACACTCCTATAATTTAATTGGAAGTAATATAGTTATATGTATAATAATTGTGCAAAGTGATGACTATTTCGTTCAACAATGTTGAAATCAATTAAACAATAATTAATCACAATAATGTTTTTTTATACTCTCTCTCAGCAAGCAGAAATTCAGAACTCGCTTCATGCACTTCAATCTGAGTGTTATCCAATTTCAGTCTTTTGTTTTATCGCACAAAATTAATCAATGGACTTATACCAATTTATAATGTTACGATATCTAATGAAATTTTAGTATCTTTATTATAAACCTTGTTTGATATAATTAGACAGATTCATAATAATGTACAAAATTATGATAGATGATTCTCGACCAAAAAATCCAAATTTCAAAAACAGAACATTCCATATGCTTCATGCTAATAGATAGTAATTATGTAAAGCTTGTCCTTCCTGTATTCCATTTAATTCGAGCTTCCCTTTCGATCCCGCGCTCTGATTTTCGTCTCAAGTCTCTGTCGCTGGTGCGGCATAAATTCATAATTTCTTAAAGCTATCTAAGCGGTGCTTCTCTAGAAATAGATCTCCGAGTGTCCTGAATGCCAATGGCGTCATTAAAACTAGATCGCGTACTTTCTTGCGACCACTGACCGAGATTTCGCGTGTGTTCACTCCGACGTACCCCCCGCGATACCACGCCGTATTTTGTAATTCGAGTGTCTTCTGGTAATATCCGTACGCATTTAAGACTTCAGGTGCAGGTACGTACGCTCCCCGTTCCGTCCGGCCCTCGAGCCAGGTATCTCAAGTATCGACAAGTATCTCACGTATCTCACGTAACTCGAGCATCATCTCGCTCTCCTCTTTGTGCGGAAGCCAGTACGTACGCTATGCGGCCAGTAGTAAAGTATGTCTACGTCGTGTAAGTATAAGTATAGTATAGTAGTAGTCCATTGCTAACGGCAATCGCGGACAATGCTTAGCACTGCGCGGCTTAACGGCAGCGCGTGGCGTACACCGAACTCGCGTTTTGCAGATGCTCACGCGAACCTCGGACCAACGCGGTCGCCTTGGAATTTTTCGCTAATCTGTTTTCCATAAAGGATGTCCGTAGAACACATAATGCGGTCGAAAATATTCTATTCTATTTTCAGGAATGACAGACTTTTATTTGATCGTGTTATATGTATTGTACGAACAGGGTTCGTACTTGCTTATGGATTAGTTCGTCTTTGATACCGTATCGTATGACGCATGGTTGTCGTACCTTATGACACGTTGAGCCAGTAATTATATTTTTGAACGAGACGAGTCATTTGAGAAGCTAATTTCAGTAATTATCTCGAAGAACGTGTTATTTCTGAACACGTTTCCTGCCGCGGGTAATTTGTACCCGGACGAAAATTATATGTCGTAATTAATTATCCTGTTGAATTCATTCTCTCGCATCTATCCCGCTTTCTTTCGAAGGATTCCCTTAGCGATTTAATTAATCCAGTTTCCTCGTATCTCAACTATTTTGTTCGCTGTTGAAAGGAGTTATGAAAACAGAAAAACTTGGAGAATTTCATCGATCCAGGAGGCGAGAGATGTTTTCGAGCCGATTCCTCAGAAGTGTCGCTCGTACTCATCGATCCGTCTCTAAAGGAGCGTTCACATCGACGAGGCGAGGTGGTCGCCCCTGACGCAAGTCATGCCGAAATGTTCATGAACTAGACTTTTTAAACAGAGCACGAGAGGCTAATTTACGATGCTCTGCTCTTCATAAAGCAAGAATAATGAAAAGCAGGAGACAAAGAAGTGGAAGTATATCGTAACGTGCCAAAAATGGACAAAAGGAAGAAGAAGAAAAGAGAACACGCAGAGAATTGGAAAGAAGTGGTTAGATTTGAAGTGGAATAATGGAAAAAAAACTGGATGAAACGGGAGGAGGTGGGAGCGTGCGACGAAACGGTGGAGGGAAAGGAACCCAATTAGAAACATAAAATAGAGCAAAAGGAGCGGAGTATCGGTAGGGAAAAACTGAATAAGAAGTGGAAAAATGAAGAGTAAAAAGAGAAGAATTTAAAGAGGCTGGATATAACAGGGAAGAAGGAGGAGGGGGGGGATCAACGGATGGAGAAAAATGAGAGAATACAGAGATCGAGATGAAGAGAAAGACAGAGACAAGTTCTTACTGTCCTCGTCGTTTTACCCCTCCCTCCTCTGTCTCTCTTTCGCTCTCGCTCTCTCTCCCTCGCTGTCTCTCTTTGGGGCAGAAACGTGGGCGTGGACGTAGGCGAGGTAAGCCTTCAGGGCCGGCGAACATCGACCGATCCAACTGAACGCATCGTAAATCGTGACCTGCCTCGTGATTCTCTCGGACGCGACCACTGATAGACACGTCGATACGATTCTTCATCGGTTGAAATTTTCTGGTGGCCCAGCGGAAAACAATTCTCCGTTCCTTGTCAAATTCACGGACAGTAGCGAGTTTTATAACTGAGCCAGCTTCTAGGAAGTACGAAGTAGTACAAGTCAGCGCTTCTAGTGTACTCCCTTTTAGCTTTAATCTACCCTTTGACAAACATCTTAACGGTCAACGTCATCACGAAGTGCATTTCTGTAATCGCAGAATGAACGCTCGCAAATAACGTTTCGTCAATTAAAAGCAATGGAATCCTATTTGCGACGCTGCACTCTCAAAAATAGTTTCATACTCCCCTGCTCTGATTCTCAGCGTGTCGATTATTAAAAACTGATGGGACCAGCAAATATCGGCGGATGAATGAAGAAGCGAAGCAAAACAAGTTTCGAATGGAAACAAGAGCACGAGGGAAATTGACAATCGTACGCCGGCGACATGTTCGTAACGCGGGGAATCGCATGGAAATGCAATCGGAAGACGTCCGTAATTTGTCGCCCGACTGCGGACAATGAAAAAACAAGGAGGAAAAAGACCAACGAACGGTTTATCGATAATGTGTTTTAAACGGTGCAATATCGGGGCGAAAGCGTAAATACGTGAAATCGGTTCGCGTTTGTCGTGCAGTAATATCCATAATCAGTCGTATCGGGAACGCGAAACGGAGTGTCTCACGTGCCCGAACGGACTTCGCCGGGGAAAATTTTAAAACGAGCTTTGATTTTAATTTCCTGCATTCTCTCCCCTCGTCGCGTTGCGTAGGTGGCCTGCGGCTTTCGAATTCCCGTTGCCACGATCGATGAACGTTCGTGTCGTCACATGAGAACCCTCCTTTAATACCTCTCCCTCTCATTAAAGCCGTCCGCTGAACTCGGAGAGTAGCATCCTAATGCTATTTACACAAGTGCTCCGCCGGAGCGAAAGGGCGTTCGAAACAGTACCTCGCGTGTACCTCCTCTCTCTCCTCTTCGCATCGCGCCTCACCGTGCCGAACGTGTTACAATAAAATATCCATTTGTTTTGTGTCTTATCCAACTGCCGTTTAAATCTCTATAACGCTGCGCGATCGTTATGCTGTATCCGTACCCCTAACAGCAGGATAAAATCGGATTATATTACAATTAAGGTAGAATTCTTTACATAACGATTAGGGTTCTTCCATGTTTGATATTGCGTTTCGTATTGTAAGCAAAAGAAGGATTACGAAAATGGAGAGAATAAGTAATCCGAGGGAATTATCTGCTTATGTACATGTGAACAATTTTCAATAAAATAATAAATCCCAACTTGAATCTCAAGACATTTACGGAACGCGAGCTACTTTAAAACTAATACATTAATGATACCTTGGAATTAATTTATACTATACCCTTGGTACTGATTGCGTCTGCGCTCGGTTAAATTCCAAGAAAGAAGTTTCTGCCGGCCGTGAATTCTATTATTGTCTCCAACAATGAGGGTAATTTTAATGAGTACATTATAATAAGAAATAACGGAGACAATGAGGAGGATCGAGGGAGTTAATGATTTAGACCGAATCTCTTAAGACTTCTTCATAGAAATGAAACGAAGCTCTCGGCAGCTCGAAAAATTAATTTTCATTAGCTTCTCATTAACGAAGTAACAATGTCCAGGTCGACTTAATTATTTTCGCGTCCCTATTTAATATTTTTCTTCATCTTCTTACGCGGAGGTAAAAGAAATTATATTTAATACCGAGAACTCTGACAATGCGACGCCTATTTGAAGCGGAGGCGCAATTATTAAATCTATCGTATAAACTGTGCAGATATGAATGTAGCCCACGAGATTCCACTGTTTCGTCCCCGATTCCATTCCGAAGCGAGCACAATGCGACAACTCACCGATATGATTATTATCAGCTCCTCATAATAATAGGGACCCTGAATTTGAAATATCTGGTTACGCAACATCTGGTCGCGAAAACGTAGACGGAGCAGAAGAAGGAACGTAGGGCAAAACACGGAGAGCCACGACCCACTTTCGTGTCGTGCCAATTGCTGATCGTGGAACACTCGCAGTCGTAATTAGAGAAGTCTCGATCACCAATTAGAGGCCACGTGTGGCACAAGATCGGCCATCAGAATTCGACCACCTCGTGAGAACGTTGCCACACACGACTGGAGATGCGTCTCGACTCGTTTCACAAACTTCTATCGACAATTGCGTGTACGGAACGTCTGAATAGTCGTATCGGTCTTACGCTTTATATAGAGTGAAACTGTTCGATGAAATACAAGTTTCAGAAACCGAATTGAGCAATAATTCTTTTTACAATGTAAACTTTATTAATCGTCCTCGGTCTTCCTCATATAATCTCGAATACTAAATTTTACGAGTCATCATAGGACACAAGAAATGAACTGGACCATTACTTTTTATCTCGTGCATGACATTTTAAGACGACCCAATGTCAACGATTTGACATTGTTGTTCGTTTTTGCTTTCGTCATTGCCACCCACGAGCATTCTATTCCGGCGGGTCTAAAGTCGTGGCCTCGTGAAATTTCATATGGCAGACGTTCAACGGCGAGTAAATTATGGTAGGCCGAGTGCTCGATCCACGTTGGTCTCAATATTCCCGAGGAGATTAACAGCTAGAAAGTTCAAGAATTCCGTCCGTCCGTTCCGAGACGAATGATCCAATTCGTTGATCGAATGAATCCATCCCGGTGAACAGTACGCATTTAACATCGGATTTTTCGGATCAAAACCGTGAAAATTCGATGGCACACTTAATAGAAAAGTGTGTCGAAATCAATATTATTTTTCTTGGCACCGACCTGACGTTAAAGCTAATTTCAAAACGCTAAGTCGTCGGTCGTCATTACCTGTTATCGCGGTGTTCACGTGGTTTTACATTGCCATAAACTTTATTTACGTGCCATAAATAAATGTAGGACGATCATGCACTAGCCAGTACCTGCCTTTCAACACGAAAAGACGATATAACGATCGTTAATTAAAGACAGTACGAATCGTCGTTTCTTATTATTCATTGGCAACAGTAAACTGCGCTTTAATTTTTAGAGCAGTCGACTTTCACTGTTAAAAATGTAGTAGCTACCTTCGATGCATTAGACTTTAAAAAAAAACCTTTGCAAATATCCTTGCCGCGGCCCACGCACTCGTAATCTGGTACATAAAGCTATCACCTATCCACGCGTGGTATTTAATAGACTGTCTAACGCTCACTAATTGATAGATTGAAATTTAATTGTCCTTCAGTATTGAATGAGAGCGATGGCACTCGACGGTGAAAGTAACAAGGATAAGACGCTCGTATGGTTAAGCTTGCCTTGATAACTTTCGGATACAAACTAGGTGATTAATTGACTTAATTACGAGCGTCCGACGACGAAAAAAGAAGGGAAGATCGATGCATCGCGATTATCAATTAATTACGCCTGGCAGTAATAGTCACGAGGATGATAAAGAAATTCTCCAAGTTCATTAAGACCGATCGCTGATTGAATAATACGTTGTGAAATGTTGATGCTTAATTATTGCTTACTCCGACACACGTTCTTGGCGTTGCGAGATTAAACTATAAGTATACAAGTTATTCGATGACTCTCGATTATTTAATAGCTACACGCGTATCGGTCGATTAGCGTACCGTAGATAAACTGATACGTAGGCAAGAAATTAATTGATGAAAGTCGAACTTTTATTTTTGTTAGTGGAAATAATAAACAAATGCGAGACCCGATGTAGTTTTTATAAACCGATGACCTCGAGAAGCTTTAACTTCAATTATCTTTTATCTATCTATTTGAACTCTCTGTCCTTAATCGTCTCTGGTCAACGAGCGATACTTTCACACGGACGAGGCGCCGACTTATTCTCCTTTAAATGGCAACATCGCGTCTGCAAGTTTAAAGTTTAAATGCAAACTGCAAATGCGGGCGAGGGGTTAATACGCGTACACTCGATTTTACGTGATCTCTTTTTCCTACTTTTCGTCCGCCACTCTTTTGCATTAATTGCAGTCGACGTCGCGAGGACCAGACGCGTTCCACTTCAATGCAATATGTGCAACATATTTTTTGCTCGTTACCGGAAGAGGAACGAAATAACCGTGCGTAGAATAACATTTTGGAAAGCAAAGAAGTTTAGTTAAAAAGCAGTACGTGCATGGAAATGAAATGAAATGAAATTGAGTTACGTACGATCCATTCTGCTGTTTCTATATCTCCCCGAAAGTAGAATAACGCAATCTTTTCTAACGCTTTGATAACAAAATATTGCTCTAGATTTATGTTCGTGCATTTATTTTCTTTTACTGCGAGCAGGAATAGATAATGATCACACGAAATAATATCCAGACACTATGTAAAGTAAAATATACCAATAAAACATTAACAATTACAACGCATGGGGCATGATCGCGGTAGAATACGTTTCTCGTTGTGGAAACAATTTGTAATAAATGAAACAAACTGTGGCGTGCAGGTAATAAAAACAATTTAATAGAGCCTGACATAAAAAAAGGAAGAAGAGCAAAAGAATTACCTGCTGAAGAGAGGATGCCAGAGTTGCGACTCGTCCGGCGAATTGGCGGTGGAGCTGACTACCGGTTCCTGCTTCAGCAGCCCGTTTCTAACCCTGAGCAGCGGCAGATAGGACACAACGGCGTTGTTGGCGTTATTCCTTCGACTACTGGAGAGATCGATCGGCGCCGGCATTAGCGTGCCGATCGGTTTGCAGCTTAGCTTCGGTCTCGTTTGCGACGCGGTCCTCGTTTCGTTGCTCGCGTGACCGGACCCTTTGTTAGTGCCGTTGTTGCTGCTCCTGGTATGGGACTGTCGTGATCGCGAGACCGGGCCCTCGCCGTGATCGAGGACGTATTGAAGATGAGCCAACGATATCACTAGTAAATCTGGATCCCTGAGAAGATCCGGCCGGGTCAACGCCTCCGGCAGCCTCAACTCCGGCCTCGAAGCCAACAATTTCGGGATTTCGATGGCCGGGGCCGCCGCAAGACCCGGCAGATAGTCCCTGGGTACCAGAAGCGGGTCGGGTATTAAGTGGCCGGAAGTTTCGACCAATTCTCTAAGCTGACTAGCAGGGTCCAGGAGCTTGTCGGTGCTGCTGGACGTAGCGAAGGCTTCCTCCATCGCGTGCATGCGCACCTTCCCCGATGACTTCTGATGATAGGAACTCGATTGGTTTTTCTGCTTCACGAATGTCCACTCGGTAGACATTGGCCTCTTGGGTGTGGCACGATCTACCACGGGATACGCTTTGTGGACGTCGCCGTTAGATATCGGCTTGCCCGAGTTCTTCGCTTCGTGGACGCTCAGTCGCTCCTGGAAAGTCCTGTTCTCTTTTTTGCTCGCACTGCCGGTTTTATCTTCGTCCTTCGGGAGCTCTGTCCGAATAGGCAAATGATCGCTGGGCACCTGATCGCAACGGGTCGACAGATCCTTTTGCTTCTCGTAGTCCCGTAGTTCCAACTGATTGGGCGACGACAAGAGGCCTTTCAAGGTCAGATCGTTCCTCGCGTCCTCGGAACAGGACACGGAACAGGGAGGACTAGGCAACAGCCTCTCGAGGTAGGCGGAAGAGGGCCTCCTGGAAGCCGGGGAACACGGGATTCCACTTGGTTGCGGCGACACGACCGTTCCACGTGTTTTCAGCTCTTCCAGGACTTGTTCGTCGAAGTGTTCCACGTCTTGGAACTTGCTCTTCGCCTGGGCCTCGCTGTTTCTGACCTGTTTGTGGAGATAGTCGGACTCGCAGGTCAACGAGTCGTTCTTCTGTAGCCTGAGATCCTCCAATACCTGAGAATCGTAGTCGTCCTCGTCCTCCTCGATCTCCCTTTCGTCCTCGACCTCCTCGCGAGTTAATCTGTCCAACTTAGACACGTAAGTCTCGTTCTTCGTGAAGTTCACCGTACTTTCCGGCGACTCGACACGTGACTTGGTGCTCGGAGAAATTGCATCGCTCGTAACCACCACAGAACTTCGGTACCTGTAATTGGGTATGATGATAGACAAACCGGGAAGGTTTTTCGGTGAAACCGACGTATCCCTCGCTTCCGTGACGGAATCCACGTTCTTCAACAACCTTTCCACGCACTCCGCCTGGGAATCCGGGGATCTACTCGACGACGACGCCTTGGAGGTCGGTCTCAACGGCGCTACCGCGATTTTCGTATCCTCCGAAACGGGGACCCTGGTAACGGATATCGAGAGACCCGGGGTTTTTCTCAGTGCATCCAGGAGCTTCGAATTGGGATCGTAATCCATCTTCATCGTTCCATCCGGATTCCCTGGCTCGTCGGGTCGTTCCTCTTCAGCGTCCAGTCGCTCACCGTCATCGACCTCGATGCTTTGCCACTTGGCGTTGGAACTCAGCTTACACTTCGGCCGCTTGCCGACACCACCATCCGCCTCGGCGATTTTACACGATTCAGGAGTCTTACTTATTACAGAAACATAGACGACGTCGTTTTTCAGTTGAGGCTTCTCTTCAATTTTCACGATCCCGTAGTTAGCGAGGACCTTCTCCTCGTGAATCTCTATCTTATCGTCAGCAAGATTCTCGTCAATATCTTCCTGTCGAAAAATCGAGATCACGTTCGATCTCCTCTGTTCCTCTAATTCCATCAACACTGCGGAGTTCGAATCTTTGATTTCGCTCTCGTTCGCAGTCGTTTCGTCGTGGAAGTTCTCGTTGAGAATCTCGTATGTTTTCGTCGAATCGACGGGGAGATCGGCACTAGGTGTGTCGGTGGCTAAAACCGGCGAGGCAGTGACATCGATCATGTTCAGTATATCCTGAATGCCTGCCTTGTTCACGTGCCTCCGTTTCTCGTTGTCCGCCGTTGGTTTCTCCTCGTCGGCGATGCTATCGTCCCCGTCCTGCTGCTTCTCGACGATTTCCCTCCTCTGAAGGACATTCCGATAAACACCCCCGGGCAATCGGGAAAGGTGTAGCTGCTCCAGCACTACCCGCGGCTGGAACAACTTGTTCTCCTGTAACCTTTCAAGGTTATTCCTCGCGTTGCATCTCGTTGCCTTCTCCTCCGCCTTGTTCTCATCTCCTTCCTCGTCCTCGTCCACTTCGTTCTCCTCCTCGGAACAGGACACGGCACTTCGTCGTTCTTCGTCCCAATTGATCCTAGCGTAGTTTCGCATCTCCTCCAACGGGAAACCGTAACCGTGTTTATGTTTACTATTTCTGCTAAACTCACCGCAGCTTCTCTTCTTTCCATCGCCGTCTGCGGCGATCAAACCGTTCGTATGTCCGTTCGCCGGCTCTTCCCCGAGGATGCGCTGCTGATGGACGTTCGTCGTTACGCGTGCCACTTGTTTTCCTTTTTCTTCGCCCGCGTCGGACGTGTTCGAGGAGTTCGCGCCGCACGTCTTCTGGGACGCGACACCGAACCCGGTCGAGTACATGTTGGAGGCGGTCCTCGGTATCGAACGCCATCCTTGCGCCGTTTTTGTTAACTTAATACGATTTCGCTTGTCATAATCCTCGCATTTCACCTCGACGATCCTCTGCTCGCGTTGCGACGCCCAGAGGAATATCGGATTCACCTTCGGCCGTTTCTCGTCCGGCTCGTCCGATCGTTCGTCGCTGACCTGCTCCTGGCGATGCTTCTGATGATGGTGATGGTGGTGGTGGTGATGATGGTGATGGTGATGATGATGGTGACGTCTTTGACGACGGGGCGCTGTGCCCCGCGCAGGGGCCCCGCTCATCACTCCATCCAACGAGCGGTTATTACTCTGCCACTCGTCCACCGAAACGACTTCTTCTTCCTTCAACTGTACCCGCTCTTTCGTTCCTGTCTAATAACTTTCAATTAGACCGGTTTATCTATTCGGCGTTGCAGCGTCTAACAACTGCACACGCTCCAAATACTCTCCGTACATAAAAACCCACGAGAATTTCGAAGTCAGCTCGATCGGACCTCGGGCCATTGACATTGTCGAGGTCGACGTTCATCCGGTTATCGAACCGCGCCGCGATGCAAGTCGATTTTCATCGGGGCATCTACAACGTCGATTTGCATCGAGCTTGTGGCGTCGACTCCGTCGAGCTTACGGCTGGCAGCACTGAATACGTTCGACCCATCGAGCTTCTCTCAAACCTATCTCGCTCCGTTCGCCGGGTCTATTTCTCTCCACGTTTCACTCGCTCTCACGGTCGGTGCTTGCACGCTGCTCGCGCCGACCTCGTCGCACCCTAAATCTCTCTCTTCGAAATTCTTTTAATCCTTTCCACCGCGTTTCAAACGGCCGAGAACCTCAAGGTCCGCTTCCAGGCGCTCGCCGTTCTCCGGTTCTCGCGTTTACCGCTGAATATTTCGTTTCACCGGTGACCAGCCAGGGACACCCCTTGTGTTGCCCGTACGCTCAACGACGAGGTCGCGGTGGCTGTCGAACAATTGTCATCGATGACATAACAGCCAGAGGATCCTGTATCACCGGTTACACGTCGTTACGCGCGGAGTCACTGTCTGGGAGCTACTGTCCGTACCTCCTCGTTGCCTTCCACTTCGTCGCCACCGCCCCCGCTCCGCGGAATCGTGTCTCAGTGACGAACCTATCCGCGGAGCCCTTGCCTTATTCGCACTCCACCAAATTCTATCGAAACCATGAAAACAATACACGCAAAGTACTTGGATCGATCTTGAAATTTATCTAAATCTGAGCAATTTTCATTCAAATAGCGCGATCCCGCATTGATTCTCGAGTAATAAACACTGAAACATTCATTTATTACCGAAGTTTGCTTTACATACACGGCTTATCCGTCTTTGATCGTTCGTCAGCTAAAACCGAAATTAAGCATCAGATATAATTTCAGATAAACATGCTTGCATAACTTAAAACTAATGAATTTGTTAATCCTCGAGTGTTTAGCGATGCCAAGTATGGAATTGGAATAATTATTTTCAAAGTTATTACTGGTTCAGTACATATTCGCTTTTCATTCTTCTTATACTATCTACAAATTCTGTAAACACTAAATAGAATATATCTTTACGCAATTTTTTGACGCAAAGGTATTCAGTTATTTCCACACAAATATTTAATTATTCCTATCAAAGTTACGCTGTATATGACATTATGTATAACATCGCAGTAGCTGTGGAGGAAAAAGTGCATGAAAACATTTCTCAGAGGTGAATTACAACGAGTTTATTTCTTTAGCAAATTGGAATTGACCATTGGGATTGTTCGAACGCGAATACGGGGTGATAACGGGCATTGTGCCGTCAGTATCGCGNTCATAACTTAAAACTAATGAATTTGTTAATCCTCGAGTGTTTAGCGATGCCAAATATGGAATTGGAATAATTATTTTCAAAGTTATTACTGCTTTAGTACATATTCGCTTTTCATTTTTCTTATACCATCTACAAATTCTGTAAACACTAAATAGAATATATCTTTACGCAATTTTTTGACGCAAAGGTATTCAATTATTTCCACACAAATATTTAATTATTCCTATCAAAGTTACGCTGTATATGACATTATGTATAACATCGCAGTAGCTGTGGAGGAAAAAGTGCATGAAAACATTTCTCAGAGGTGAATTACAACGAGTTTATTTCTTTAGCAAATTGGAATTGACCATTGGGATTGTTCGAACGCGAATACGGGGTGATAACGGGCATTGTGCCGTCAGTATCGCGTTCATACCCCTCACCCCGAGATAGCTAGCTTGCGACCGGAGCACCGACCACGGAGAGCGACGGAGGAAACAACGAACGAGGACGGACAGAGTGTAAGAGAATGGAATAACCTGTGTGTATATACGGGTATACAGAGTGTACCAAAGGTAACTTCGATTACAATGGTATCAACCGTTTTATCAGTGTTGTAACGAAGAAAAATTGCACCGATGAATTTACACGCTATCGACGACCTTTCTACGCTTTTACCCTCTTTAATTGTGATTATCAATAACTGATGTTTTTTAAATTTTTGTCTTTCTTCAATATGTATCATAACGAAAGGAGAAGGTCGCGATAATTTCAAATAAATATTTTATTCACGGTCTTTTCAAGTAGGATAATCCCGAGACTAATGGAGGAAAGGTATTGAATTTCATCCGAACATTCCGTATGNGTTTTCTTTAAATGTCTATTTTATTCACGGTCTTTTCAAGTAGGATAATGCCGAG
Organism: Ceratina japonica; assembly: GCA_019453355.1. Lineage (NCBI taxonomy): Eukaryota > Metazoa > Arthropoda > Insecta > Hymenoptera > Apidae > Ceratina > Ceratina japonica. The sequence goes on along the minus strand of SMSR01016116.1, from coordinate 194,529 downwards.
ATTAATGGAGGAAAGGTATTGAATTTCATCCGAACATTCCGTATGTAGCTATGTAGAAAAAAAATGTTATTCCATCGCGCGGAAACGAAAAATTTCAATTATTCCAATCGTGTCTCGTTCGGATGAACGAGATGCCGACGTATCGGAGGTTTTTCCGGGAAAAAGCATTCACAAGTTACGAATGAAAGCAGACAAAAAAGAATAGTAAAAACGAAGGAGGAGTGCTGGTATTTTCTGGACGAGAGATTTAACCGTGTCTCCGACGTGGAACTAGTTTTCGATAAACGAGCACCTCCTCGTTAAGTGGCTCCACGAAGGGGGCCGAAATCGTACTCACCCTATATCCCTCGAGAGTGTTAGGACAGCGAGAGGGACGGGACGCGAAACGTGGACGTAGGAGGGAAAGGGAGGGACCGAGCGCGAGGAGGGAGCAGCGGGACAGAGAGAGAGAAATATTTTTATTAAAAGAAGGGAGGGGTAAGCTAATGGAGGAAGAGAGACAGATTTCGCGACGCAGTACACCGTGTCGGATGCTGATGCTGCATTAAGCCCCGTTTGCACTTCCGCCCTACCATTCGCGGGCTTCGATCCTTTCCGACTCGGCCCCCTCGATTTTAATAATTTCCACTTTACGAGATATTCGTGACGTTCGCATTGAGAACGATACGCCCCGCGCTTTTTAGCTTTCATCATCCGATCACGGGCAACTGTTCAATCGAGCAATTTTGAATGAAACGGTGTTCTTTGAAAATATATAACGTTGACTTACCTCACGAAACCGAGGACGCACATATGTATAAATGTTGTATACGCGTAGGAACACGAGGTTTTTATCAAATGCATAATTATCTCCAGCGTACTTCCTGCACGCCTATTCGTCGTGTATTTGTATGTACATTTCAAAGAGAGGGTACACAGCGAATTTCACAATGCAAGGCCTCATTGTGCCGGAGAACCATCGACAAACAATGTTACAAGGAGGGGACTGCGTGCCTAAGGATATAATCATAAAAGAAATCCTTCCAAACGGAAGCACTATTGACTCGACTCCGCTCCGTGGCATCGCGCAGTCAATGGTATCGACCCGACGATTCATAACTTTGTCAAGCTGCTACTCGCGATCTTATCCATTCAGCTACGATTTTAACTAGCATATTGTTTGAATAGATCTGAATATTATCACTCCCTCGAGCGAAGATGTAATAGCAACTCGATATTCTATTTTACGTTAGTTCTATGCTCATCTCTAAGGTATCCGATGAGGTATTCAACAATCTACGCCCATATACTCAGCATGTTGAATAATTTTATGTCCTTCGTTAATTATATCGGAAATAAGATTTCTCTTTATTTATAGAAAACTAATATTTCTAACGTGGGTATTTTTAGATATATTTCATTCTGCTTGTGATTTTGTATGAAAGAGAATTAAAAGCTGATAAAATATATTTTTAAATATTAATTTCGGAACACTTTAGAGGTCATTGACTGATATTCACGCAGTGAAATACTTCACCGGATATACAACACATGTGTTTATCACAATTTCTAGTTCAACTTTATCAATCTCACGGATAACACACCGTATCTGTTCTTGTAAAGCATTTTTGGACATTTTTCAGAGGAAGTACAATGTCTACAGAAAATCTATTTGGGATCATGTATGTCCTGAGTATAAGAGAGGTTTTTGTAATTTTTTATTAAAAGACCGTTCCAGCAGTGACTATTTGGAGACTATTCAGAACAAAACGCTGTGCACGATTATTTGCAAAATTTCCATGTGCAATGTCACTCCAAGTATGCATATGTATACTATTTTTAAAAATATAAAGAATATCTTAAACCAAGAAAGAAAAATTTGTTTTTTGATGATCAATCATAATGATATTACCCCTTAAATTCGACTTTGTAGTAGATTTGATCGTATCGTGACTGTCCGTTTGGCTGAGAAAGAGCCAACGGGGAAATAGAGGAAGATGCGTTTTTCTCGATCCAAGGTTCATCGAGGGCCGCATTCTTCCGCCGATGCCATGGAGTTCCTGCTATGTCGTAGACAAAATTGTCGCGAGTCTCGCGTGCGTTCACGGTCAGTGACGTCTCCCTTCTACATACGTATTCTCATTCTCCCTTGTCGCGTCCTGGATGTCCGTCACGTGACCTTGCTGGTGTACCTTGTGTTTGCCACGACGCGATGCGACATGATGTCGCGAGTAACCACGACAAAGAACAAAACTATCCTTATAAAAGTGACTTACACCCATCGCTGTTTGTCTGTTCTCATATTCAAGACCAGCAACGATAATTCGTATAGTTGTGTTCTTGAGTCCATATTGAAAATGCACACTATCATAGCAATGTATCATATCATAGCAGTGTATTAAAAAAGAGCATGATTGTATTATTAATAGAAAACATGATTTAAATTTAACATTGAGTGGAACACATTTTAAATTTTAGTATTATTGGGTGCCACTCCGTAATTTGACTTTGTTAATTTAACACGATGTTCTACCTTAATTTCATTCTACAAAGCAAACGCCTCGTTTAAAATATTTCTGTTATTTTTGTTCGTTGAGAGAAATCAGTGCCTCCACCCTCGAGCGCGATTACTGTTGGTAACAACTGAATCACGTGAGTAGCTTCCGCCAGGTAATTCGAGAAAGTGTGCGCTTGATAGAATACAGTGGAAGTCTATTTGAATTCAGATAAGTATTGGATACAATGACACTAGGCAGATTAAATGTTAACGCCTCTCTTTGTTTATCTTATCAAGCGCTTTGACTTGCACAATTAAGAATGCATTAAATTCAACAAGCGCTAATTATACAAGGTGTGTTACGCAATTAGGAACGTTACGTCTAGAATCGGGTAGAGATAAGAAAAACTGTAGAAGGAAAAGTTAAATGGTATGACAGTGTCTCTTTTTCTGCGTCTTCCTCTTCTTCGTGAGCTTAAAGTTGCAACAAGGAAATGCAGACGTACTTCTTTACATAGAATTACATATTTCTTGTTATTCGTATCAAGGGCGACCCTTGGATAGTCCTGGTCCTAAAGGGAGACCCTTGAAGCTTCTTAATCCCAAAGGAATACCCTTCATGTCGGTATTCGAGCACCTGTACCTTGTCATGTATAATTTTGCTATGCCAGTGCAAGTGGCTTGCATACCGAGGCGACTACTATCCATCTAAGTATTAACTATTTAGATCTAGTGAGCCCGAGAACGGGCCATCCATTCGGGCTTCTCCATTTATCTTTGATAATGCGTTTTGTTTGAAAAGTGATTTCATATACTATGTAAAATAATAGCGAAATACATATACATTCCTAACATAAAATTCGATTAACCGACAAACGTTGAATGGTTTAAAATTGATTGATATCATAAGTCAGACAAATTACGATAAAATAAATAGAAAATTAAAAAATAATTTGTTAACTGATTTTTATTGTAGCAACCTCGGTGTAGTA
>SMSR01016116.1:145802-185592 GCA_019453355.1 Ceratina japonica | reverse complement strand
GGGGGGGGCGGGGGGCGCAGAGAGCGTAGGGGTCCGAAGGAAGGGAAATAAGTAGAGTTAGGTGGCCGCGGGGTGTCGGGCGGCGGTATTCGACATAGTTGACGGCGTGCATGTGTTCGTGGCTGGGGAAGGGGCAGAGGGGTGGCCCTCCTTCCTCGGCGGGCCGGCTCAGAAGCAGAAGTGGACGGGCAACCGATTCAACCTCCTTTCACTTTCAACGAGCGTGCACCGCGCTCGCTCGTTCGTGCTCGCCGGCATTTCATGCGACGACGGATAGCAAACAGTTCGCGGTGCATGTACGAAAATAGGCAACATCGCTGATTTAGCGGCGTGTGTGTGTGTGCCCACCACCTTGCGCAGCCCGTTCGAACCGCTCGAAATCCACCCTCGATCGAAACGCGACCCTGATCGTCAACCGAGAATCGTAATCGGGCACGCGACCCGTTCTCGGGAAACGTTGCCACATCGCGGCGAACACTCCGCCGCGATGCGCATCGATGAACGACCACCTTTTATGGCTTTAGACTTTTAATTTTTTCACTCCTCCTTTTATNGTGTGTGCCCACCACCTTGCGCAGCCCGTTCGAACCGCTCGAAATCCACCCTCGATCGAAACGCGACCCTGATCGTCAACCGAGAATCGTAATCGGGCACGCGACCCGTTCTCGGGAAACGTTGCCACATCGCGGCGAACACTCCGCCGCGATGCGCATCGATGAACGACCACCTTTTATGGCTTTAGACTTTTAATTTTTTCACTCCTCCTTTTATTCGTTTTCAGCGAATTCATGGAAAAGATACCGAAGACGCTCGGAACGGGGTTCTCTGTTCCTAGGCACTGCCACCGACGGACGCAAAGGCCACCTTCGCCTTTAATCCCCCCGCGTGTCTCGTCGACGACATATTTTAATCCCTAACTGTTGTGTGTGGGATCCATATCGTGTTCCTCTGCTAGGCCACTTCCGGTCCCGGGACCACACATCTGGAGAGCTGTTGTTTATAATGCGGATCTTAACTCGGAGATGCAGTAATACTTAGTTTCGCGCGTAAATATCTAACTAGGTCGCCTCAAAGATCCGCTTTGTGTGCCTCTAATAAGTATTTGGAAGTCGACGCACGACAGGAATTTCGGTAGCTTCTAATCATTGCCTAAAACCGACGTGTACAGATAATTATTTGTATGATATTTCTTGGTACCTTGCCAGTTTATTTCTTCTTAATAATCTAATTAACTAATCCAATTGGTTAATTAAGAGCACTATAAAATGCACGCTGGCACCAATGTTCGCTGTTAATGGTAATGGGTACGTTTAACGTGCCGAATAACACCTGCAGCTTTCGTAGGTGGAGATCCATGCTTCGCACATTACGCACGATCGTTTGCACAGAACGAGTAGGTTTGTTCAAGAGTCGCAGTAGGTACAGGAATAGTAGCAAGTCGTTAATGGTTAACGTTTCGTCTCATTCGGCTGCGATTAACTGTAATTTCCACCTTCCCTGAACAACGGTATTTAGACGCTGATTTTATTTAACAATGAAATTTGAGGGTTTTTAATAACACAAAATATTTTTAATGCTATTAAAAATAAGTGAAACAATTTTTGCATGGAAGAGACAAAAATGTTAATATTTAAGAAAACCCCTAAATAAGGAATTTAGAAAAGAAAGTTAAATCTCTTTGTACAGTAAGGAAATGAGTTTTTCTTGAATCGACTGAGTGTGTAATTTCAACAAGAAATTCGCTTGTCATTCATCGCGCGAAACGTTCATTAGAAATCAATTTGAATTATCGTCAACTAAATCTATGTAGATCCATTGAAATAAATTCCATAATACATTCGCAGCTAAACAAAGTATGTAATTATAAAACTGGTTTTTCAGATACTGAGCCCCGATCAGAACGAACGAGAACCGTGGTTTTCACCGTTCCTTACTCTGTGTTTCTGTTATAGCCGTGAGAGCGGACCGGATGAGAGGTGGTAGGAATAAATTCGGACCTATGTACAAAAGAGACCGAGCGCGGAAGCTACAAATGTTAAGACAACGGCAGCTGGCACTGCAAACGATACGCGGCAGCCTCGGTGATCCGTCGAACTATTCCTCCGCCGTAACGCCTTTCCTGCATATTAAACAGGAGATACAAATACCTCAGGTCTCGAGTCTAACATCTTCCCCAGATTCGAGTCCATCCCCCGCAGCCGTGGCCGCTGGTCTGGTCACGACACAGGCGGGTAGCGGGGCCGGTCAGCATCAAATGATCGCACCGTCCTCCCAGCCAAACATTTCTGGCGGTAATCACCTGCACAACCTCAACCCTGGCCTGGATAGCAAGCTGTGGGCTGCCAACTCCACCACCTCGAGCCCGAAGGCCTTCAACTTCGGCGAACAGTCCACGCAGCCTCACGGTTCCGTACCCTCGAGCGCCACATTGAAAACTAGTCCGATGATACGGGAGTTCGTGCAATCGGTCGACGATCGCGAGTGGCAAACATCACTTTTCGGACTGTTGCAAAATCAAACGTACAATCAGTGTGAAGTGGACTTGTTCGAATTAATGTGCAAAGTGCTCGATCAAAATCTGTTCTCGCAGGTGGACTGGGCAAGGAATTCGGTGTTCTTCAAGGATCTCAAGGTCAGTAACAATTTTATTTCGAACTCGGGCGAGACTTCGCAAAATCGACGAAACATATAAAAAATGCATAGTGAGACGTTATAACAGAGCTGTTCAATTTTTATTCGTGCAGGTCTCTCGTTGCCGCGGGCGTAAACAAATCGGCAAGCATTAATTGCCCTCGAGGGCAGTCTCTTGGACACTCATTATTACTATTACTATATCCGATTGCCTGCAATTTTACTCGGCAGTTCGCCTATGGGCAAGAGAGCATGCCCTTGCCCGCCAGAATATTTTTTGGACAGCTTTGTTGTATAATAAAAGAGTGTGTCATACTAATCGAAGAACTCATAAAATTCTAAAGAAATTTATTGAGTAGAATTTAAAAGCCAAAAATTGACAGATTTCTATTAGAAGATTTCTATAATTCAGTTTATTATATTCGAAAGTATTTAAAGTAGTAGGTAGAATAAAATATAGCAGAGGTAGTTGTATTTGTCGTCACGAATCGTGATCACGTAGTAGTGTGTATCGTAGACAGAATACTAAGATCATCGTTGTGTGGACTAACTAATTAATGTTCTGTAAAACAGATTCCCTTTAGTTTAAATTCATAAGTTACCACCGGACTCTAAAACGAAATTTCGTTTCGCAGTCTTAGGTAACGACTTCTTTTCCTGTGAACGCATTCGAACAGGCAGTAGCGATGTCGTAGACTAGTATGCATTATCGAGTCGTAAAAGTTTAACGGTTTTAACTGTTACTCGAGAATCTTTTTCAAGAGAAGTCAGTTCTTACCGATAAATAACTCTTCGCCGGCCTGTTGGTGGTACGAGCGGGGATGTGAGGTAACCAGCGGCATTGCACAATCACTGAATGATTTCAAGCATCGCCTCATATCTAGGTCATAACAAGATACGTTTCTGGGTTATAGCGGTTGCCCTAAAGCAGGTCCATGTTAATTATAAACTGACCACTTGACCGATTATGTTGCTGTTTGTATTATTTCTGTTTTTTTTTCTTTTTTTTATTATTAGTACGTTTTTAAATTGGCAAAACGTGGTCACGATTCGATGACGATTGTCTTCATTTTGCAGCCGGTACGAAACGCATAGCAGAATACAGGGAATAGACTAAGAGCAGGAGAAATATCATTATTTATATATATTCGGCGAAATTTAGTGTTTCCCGGTAAGGTACTCGGGAATTCCGAATTGTATTATCGAACAGTGGTCATTTATTTGACAGGTTGACGACCAAATGAAGTTGCTACAACACTCCTGGTCGGATATGTTGGTGCTCGACCATCTTCATCAGAGGTTACACAATAGTCTACCCGACGAGACTATACTTCATAATGGCCAAAAGTTTGATCTCCTTTGCCTCGGCCTACTCNCCCTAAAGCAGGTCCATGTTAATTATAAACTGACCACTTGACCGATTATATTGCTGTTTGTATTATTTCTGTTTTTTTTTCTTTTTTTTTTATTATTAGTACGTTTTTAAATTGGCAAAACGTGGTCACGATTCGATGACGACTGTCTTCATTTTGCAGCCGGTACGAAACGCATAGCAGAATACAGGGAATAGACTAAGAGCAGGAGAAATATCATTACTTATATATATTCGGCGAAATTTAGTGTTTCCCGGTAAGGTACTCGGGAATTCCGAATTGTATTATCGAACAGTGGTCATTTATTTGACAGGTTGACGACCAAATGAAGTTGCTACAACACTCCTGGTCGGATATGTTGGTGCTCGACCATCTTCATCAGAGGTTACACAATAGTCTACCCGACGAGACTATACTTCATAATGGCCAAAAGTTTGATCTCCTTTGCCTCGGCCTACTCGGAGTCCCTTCCTTGGCAGACCTCTTCAACGATTTGTCGACTAAACTTCAAGAGCTCAAATTCGACCTTTCCGATTACATATGCATGAAATTCCTGATGCTGCTCAACCATGGTGAGTGTTTTTCTTTTTACATGTTAGTACGCGAGAGTAGAAGCCAGATCTGTTTTCAAGCCTGGGTTTTTATGTAAACTTGCAGATGTGCGTGGATTGGTAAATAAAAAACATGTGCAAGAAGGTCACGAGCAAGTCCAACAGGCCCTTTTGGATTATACCCTGACGTGTTATCCTTCGATACCGGTAAATTTCTTCATTAATGGTCTTTACAGTAGGACATATAAATGGGAATTTTCAAAATTCAAAAGAGTCTATTCTGGCAGACTTCTACTAGAAGATTTCTATAATCTATATTTTTAACATGAACTCCATGTATCGATTTTTCCTATTTATACGTCTACTAGCCACTCCGTACGACGGTGGTCACGTTTAAATTCTTACTAGTTTCTACGCAACTTACACATGTGAAATTGTTCCGTGAACAGGATAAGTTTAACAAGCTGCTAGCAGTATTACCAGAAATCCACGTGGTAGCGAGCAGGGGAGAAGAGCATCTTTACCATAAGCATTGCAGCGGTGGAGCACCAACTCAAACCCTCCTGATGGAGATGCTTCACGCGAAGAGAAAATGAAACGATAAACTCGTTTGGCACTTTTGCCATAAGTCAGTCCGTTGCTGTATCTCAAAAACGAAGATAATGCCCCTTATTTTCAGAGTGGACCTCAAGTACCTATTAAGAGCTAACGCTGCTTAGGTATACGGGGACCAAGTCGGGGGGCCCTGGTCCAACGCGAATACCTAATGCAAAAAACAAATCAAGTATAGACGTACATACTTTGCATATATACATAATAAATGTATTATAAAATGTATCTAAATATATATAAACATAATGACATATATTTTCTATATTTGATGTTGAAGTTTTAGAGATGTATCCACGGAGAATTAAATTTACCCCGTATCGGTGGGTAAGAAGCGCAGGGAAACAGTAAGCAAGATGCCTTGAAAACAGTACAAAGGGTGGTTAAACAAAATATTGGTCAAAGGGCAGGCAACTTTTATCTAAATAAATAAAGCTATTTTTCTAATACTAGAAGCGATTATTTTTAAGCGTACGCATACCACTGAAGCCTTGCTCTCATTTTAACAAAACAAACGATAATCTTAAATAGTAACAAGAGCGAACGAACGAACGAAATCGTTCGCTCCTCAGTCAATCGTGCTTCTGCAAGGGATTCAATGGGCATACTCGAACGACAGCAAAAAAGTTTCATGTGATATACTTATATATTATACATACATATATGTCGCACGGCCACCTGGGCATCCTTAGAACTTCCTATGAGAAAACGAATCTGCATTTTGTCACACTTGCACACAGCAGGGCTACTACATTACTGTAAATACTAGGTAACACATTCCAATTACGTTGTAAAGTACGAAACATGTTAAATATGTAATTATAATGATTTGTGTATAGTTTAAAGGAATAAAATCTATTTCTGTTGCTTACGAGACGCAGAGAAAGAGAGAGAGAGAGAAAAATCATTAGCTACTTAACGTCTTCACTAATTTTAGAAGTTTTATTCATGTATTTCTCTTTTTATTATTTCCCTTTTTTCAAATAGGTGGCGGAAAAAAGAATAACCATGAATTGCGCGATATTTTACTATTGTATATTGTATCATAAAAATAAAGATTCTGTTTACGAAATAAAAAGAATCGTTAGAGCAAGGTTTATGTGGTCCTATATTATCTAGCGATATTAATACGTAAGAATATAAGTAAGATCAATATTGTCTTATCGCAGTTGTTAAATAGATAAATATTTACTGAATGTTAAGATAGCGATCGAAACGTAGTAATTTTTCACTAATAGATTATTATTATTGTTTTAGTCAATAGTCAGAAAACTTTTCAGTGCTGTGAAGGTTGTCTTTTCGACGCCTGTGCTGGTATCTAAGCCATCGGTAAAATTACACGTGCTAGATTCTCGAGGCTCAAAAGCGTGTGGAAAAAGGAACAGAAATCTTTGCTCGTACACTGGTAGGCTGGTAGTACCACCCTTTGCAACTCCTACTGTTTATACATCCTCTATCATCAATGAAGTACCTGGGAAAAATGCTATTTTACTACTTTCACTTTTCCACCGACTTCGATATAAGAATATTAAATATATAGATTTAAACGATTTGTTGACGTATATATATATACATGTATATTACGGAACAAAAAGGAGAACTCGATGCCACGTTAGATTAAGAATCGAGTGTGTTGAATCAAAAACCAGGAGGAGTAGCTGCGCGAGTATTACTACCATGAAAAGAGAGAATTTGCATGTACTTATCGTGTGAGTAAAGATTTGTGTCCACCAAATTTTTTGAAATCTTCAAAATGTAAAACGAAAAGTATTTACGTATGTGTAATGTACACTGACATGTTCCCAAATTTTCAAATCGCCTGGTTCTTTTCTCTCGATCGAACGAACGAACGAAAAGCATTGCATCGTTATTAGCACTCTATTAATCAATTACGTACATTCAAAATGTTAAATTACTTTTATTTAACTCGCATATGAACGTCTACCTCTTCGTAAACGTATTAAGTCTTACATTTTTACATTTTTAGTAAACCACATACCTCAGAATAGACACCCAGATAGCAAATTAAGTGGAAATATGTATGAATGTTACCTACGCGGACTCGAACGAGCCCGCGATCTTCTGTAATAATAACGTGTTGTAACAAGAGAATACAAAAAAAAGTTCCATCCAAGTATTGTATTTTTCCGTGTTAACTATCTTAGTTGTTATTACGTTTATTCCAAATTAGATTGTATTTCCATGTAACATATGCCACACACATTTCGAGACGAAATTTAACGAATATCAATGAAACCTCTAACGTTGCTGTTTGGGTACGATCACGAGTAATACTTTATTTATTGTACTTTCATTTATCTTCGAGACTTCTCGCTGTAGAACGTGTCGGTCTGATAATTTTGGAACAATTTACAAAAATGACGAACATGGTATAATCCCAGTAAAAGAACGAAAATTGTCTCTTCTGAATAATGTCCCTGAATTAACGACTTTGTATGTGTCCATCCTATTTAATCGTCCGCTCGATTCTGTTATAAAATGTTTATTAATAATTGTAATTAGGAGATACGATAATAGTGGTGTTATAAGCATTGTGTTAAATATGTACAGTTACCAATTATAATTGGCAAACGATCTAATTTAATATCGATGTGATTTTTTGATCCAATAAAGAGATTGGAATTATGACATTAAATATGAACTATTATGCGTTGTTAACACTGCCATTAGGAGTTGGCAATTGTAAATTATGTAGAAAAAATGATTGATTGTAAATATATCTTTATTATTAACTGATATGTAACTGTTCCTTTTTAGGATTGACGGCGCTATTTTTTATATGTATTGTACTGATCGAACTCCTACTAAACGATAACGTTTCCCTTGTTGCACCCCCGTCTTTGGTACAATTGTAAAAGACGTTTACAATGACCGTAAGAGAGAAACGAACAACAATAGATTTCAGACAAAGGAGGGTAAAGGATGGTACTATATGAATTATTGAGCAGACAATTTTCAGAAATTTGCAAGTAGTATTTCAAATCGTTCAATCTTTTCGCAATATGTACAATTTACTACATAATTTAAATGCGTTTATGTACAACAGAAAGTTTTATTATGATTTGTAACAACTGTCTCATTCGTATATATAAATAACATGTATATTAAAACATTTGTTTGCTTTGTACAAGTATGGTAAAAAGATTAAAAAAAATGCACAGTGGTTAATAAAGATGTCAGCTAACTACTGCACTTTGCTCAATATTCTTAATTTACGATCTTTTCAAATGTACATTGGATTCGTTTCATTGAACGTGCGGACTAATCTCACGTATAGAAGTGTGCCTCCTTATGGTTTAAAAGCAAATCATTTTTAATTATACTTTGTAAAAGTACTAACTCCTTATCGTAATCAAACAAATACAAATTCGTTCTGTTCGAAATATGTTTTCTTCGGGTTCGAAAAACCAACTGAAAACTAATTTGTTCTATATTTCGATCGATATAACGTAGTATCAAATACTAACATCTTTATGTGCATAGTTGTTGCTGTATAATTTACAATAAATAAGAACAATTTTGATAGTTTCTCCACTGACCATGACCAATTAAGAAAAACAATAAAAATTATATCGTTACTAAATTATTTACATGTCGTATAACAATATATTCATGATTTATCAGATTTTAAATATTCGTTGTACGTCTCTTCGCTCATTAGATTTTTTAGTTCCTCGGGATTATTTATCTCTACCTTAAATAACCATCCTTTTTCGTAACAAGAGGAGTTGACCAAGCCAGGTGTTTTCTCAACATCTTCGTTCTTTTCTATTACCTTCCCACTAACAGGACTAAACAGTTCAGAAGCAGCTTTCACCGATTCCAATGCTCCACATTCGGCTGTACAAGGAACAAGTCAGTATCGATATCGAGATCATAAAATGTAAATCTTGTATCTGAAATTAACATTCTGACCTTCTTTTTCAATTGTAGCTCCTACGTCTGGAAGCTGTGCATAAACAACATCACCTAATGCTTCTTGGGCGTAATTCGATATTCCAACTATGCCCACTTTACCGTCAATGGTTATCCATTCGTGTTTTTCTGTATACAATCTGACTGAAAATAAAAAGACTTTACAGACTCCTCCAGAATGCAAATAGATCACCACTTATTTTCCCACCAAATAAAACATTAAATGAAATAAATTAACTTATAAACTTCACGTATCGAACTCTCTTCCTTTCTTTAAAACTGACACTAAACCGTGATGCATTTTTTTGTCTATTGTGTCACAAAGTTATTTATAGTAAATACTCGATAAGGTACTTTCTAAAGATTTAAATAAAATGGTTTAAACTTACCGGCGTTCAAGCACCGAGTGGTAGCGATGGAACGTGAGACGACCAATGATCCTTTCGGTGGAAAACGTGTAAATACCGTTTCTCTCGAGACATGAGGGAACGTCCTCGTGGTGTATTTTACCATTTGCGCGATTACTTTCGCCATATTTAGTTATATTTCCCCGTTTTCGAAACAATCGAAAAGCTTAACCTTGTCGCATCCGTACCGCTTCTGCTCGATCGAGTTCATAAATTTTCCGTCGTGCTGCTGTAGAGCCGAGCTTCTTATTATGAACGAAACGCGCGAGGCAGAGGAATGGTTAAAACATGACTATGAGAGAAACGACTTTATGTTTTTTTATATTATCAGCTATTCTTATCTCGTAGTACATATTTCATCATCGTACGACTCGAACTCAAACTATAAAGGATTAATTGCAATAACATGTGAATCGTTAAACAGCTCATTTCAATCGATGTCTCGCATTTAATTTGATTATTGACTATTTTTTCGTATAACAGTTTTTATGTTTATCTCTTGACATATAACTACCATGAATCAGATGCACTATAAATATTCTAGAGCGAATATCTATTTAATTAATTCCTTACACTATTAGAAAAAAATATAAATAATGAATTTTTAACATGTCGAGTAATGTATTCGAAAGGTCGATGGAAAATTGATAATAAATACATCCTCATCAACCCAATTCCATAATTCAATTTTAGCTTTAAGTTCGAATTCAATAAGAGTTTCCATATTCAATACTAATAACACAGTAAAAATCTATTTTTAATTTCAAAGTCAAGTTTCGATTATTTTAGAAAACGTGTAATGTTATTAGAACGCTGCATCACGTGAGGTCAAAAGGTTGAAAACACACTCGGTAGATAACTCGTTTGCGTTATCAAAGTTACACGACACTCGTGACCCTCTGTGCTCAATGGGAAATTATTCACAAACAAAATCGTAAACTACCGTTCCAAGAAAATTTAATCTCCATGTTACGTTAATATTTCATTTTAATTGTCATAATTCAATGTGTTTGTATATGAATCTAAATGTGTAATTTACATTCAATAAATGTATCAGGATCTTGATATAAAAAGTTCATTTATCAAATTGCTCTGAATTAATCAATGATATATTTCAGATCTCGTATCATAAGAAAAACATCTAGTTTCATCATTAAGTCACTGCATCATCAAGTCCCCTTTGACGTAAATCCCTGATATTCCACGTGAATTATAGACCTATCGTGTAAGAACGTCCGTCCGGATTATGAACGGACAATGGTACGGGTTCACTGATACACCATTCGTACCATACATTTTTGGAACTACATCGACGCCAAAAATGAACGACTACTTGGTCCCCAGCTTTCAACTGTACTGGTTGCTACAACAATAAATTATGTATAAATAAAGCTATAGTTTGAAAACACGCAACAAAATAAATCGAATTTACCTTAATTGGGAAAAATATAGGAAACCAGCTAAACATCCCAGGACTATGCGTACTGGGTTCAATGCTCAACGTAACGTCATTGAACAGGACTGTATCAAAATAGCCAGAGAAGCCATGTAGGACAGAGTTCTGTTGAACTTTGAATACCCTAGTTTCATATCTCGAATTATCACTAACATTTCCTAAAAATATGACAATACTTAAAGTTTTATATAACGATAAGCATGCAAATGTTACTGCTTTACCAACCCTTATTCGGATGTTTAAAAGTGAACAAGCTCTGTGGTTTTGCTATATCGTACTTGTTCTGTAAACGAACTACATACGGAGCCTGGAAATGAGCTAAAGGGTGTTTATCCTTTGTTCTGCACTGTCTCACTTCGTTATACAACTTGGGCGATTGTACAGGAGCAATATACGACGTGTACGAAGTCGGTATACATATACCATTGTCTGAAGGAATAATGTGAAACAGATTATTATTAGAAAAACAGGAAAGATTATCGTATTTATCAAACAATCTACGATCGACCGCATACCTTTTAAAAATCGCTGAACTCCATCCAAGCATTCTGGAGAAAGTTCATTATCACCAAAGGAACCAAGCAATTCTGATACGACGATGTCGGCTAGTTCAGGTGGATTCCAGTCCCTCATATCACAAGACACGACTGTCACTTTATTTTCCCACAGATCCCTTTCAAGTGCTTGTAAGCTGTACAAAATAAAGAAACACGTATAAAATAAAGATGTATAAAAGAAACGTGTATAAAATAAAGAAACACGTCAACAGAAAGCAGACGTTAAAATTTATGTAAAAATTGCATTATCTTACGTTAATACTGCGTTAGGATTTTTTTCTACGGCATATATTTTAACATCTTGTCTAGCCGATGCACCTGCGTTTAAAGATGCATTGACGAGTGGCCCTCTCCCAGCTCCAACTACCATTATTATTCTGAAAATAAATATTTTATATGTACATGTATATATAACTTGTTGTGATGATCATTTGTATTTATATTGTATGAAGTACATTGTTCTAATTTTCCCCTCCCTCTTAGCTACAGTGGCACAAATCGCTTGATAAATCGCATCTTGATATTGAGTGTATTTAATTGGATCCTTCTCAAATGTTTCATACGTCTGAGATTCAAGATTGTCCATGAGCGGTTGCAAAGGATACTGAAGAAAATCTTCGAAACCACGTGCGTATCTTTCAACTGGACCATCTTCATCACAAGTCTGTACAAATTTATTAGGATCAAACAAAGATCGCCGTCTAAACTACCATTGTTTAAAGAGTAGAACCAGATATATAATTTTACCTTCCACAAGTATTCTAAATAATTATGATAGAACGTAATACTTTGATATCGATTCTGTCCCGTAAGTATAAACTGTACTCCCAGCATGTGAAATTTTTTCACTAATGCTTTGTGTGCCTTGCCCAGCACAGGATACCCTTTTCTATTCGTGATAAATAACGTGGTCGGAAAGATCAAACATCTGACTGGTTCCCCCAACCACCTGTCAATCTTTTATTAAAGAAAATAGTAATAAATTTCAATTTTCAAATCACTAATAACATAAAGAATATATTAAGTTGTTAGGTACCTCTTCGTCGTCAGGAAGATCATGGCTCACAATCAAAGCAAGGCCTAACTTTCCATTATAGTCACAAATAATTCTAAAAGCATTCCACCATTCCCATGGACTTTCTACTTCGCCACAATCCTGTTCTCTGTATGAATAAGCTTGTTTCATTGGATTTTCCATGGGCACTTGAACCCAAACCTATAAATCAATTAAGAAACAACTTAAAAAAAAAATAGATAAATAATATTCAAGAATTAGAACAGAATAAAAATTGTGAATTAGGAATAGGAATAGACTTTAACTTCTCCTTCAGTTATATACCTGTAGAGTCCATGGTTTTGAAAGCGTATCACAGATAATTCTGGCAAGATTTACATTGTCTCTTATTCCTTTTGTCAACTTAAATGTAACACCTATGAGACCTAAATGGCTTGCCAAATTTAATTCTTGTTTCAAAGCCTCCTCGCTATTCTTTCTTACGATGGGATTCTTCGAATCTACTTTAATATGTGGAGACAATTTGCCAATAATCAGAGTGCTCCAATCTATAAAGTGAATAATAAAATTAGGTTTGTTAACATTTCTTCGTTCATCGATTTATTTACCAGAACTGCATAAAACTATGTCTGGTCTGGTAAATGGACCAGAACGTTCCTTTGCTTTCCCAGAAACAAATTCTCTCTTATACAATGGATGAACGAGCGGAGCACATATAAATTCATATCTGTAAACGAAAGTAATTCTTTTGTTATGCACGCAAAGTCAGCGGTATTAAACGTTTATCACTATTTATTATCATCTTTTGTTTACTTTGATGTATTTGCTGAAACGAGGCAATTGTTTAAATCCGGGGCTGCACAAAAATCAAGACCACAGGAAACAGGTCTCTGCGATGACATTCTGATATATCATTAAATGCAAAGCTTGATTCCTAAAAGAATTTTAAACGTAAAGCAATATGTAATTTATTATAACCAAATATTTTTCATAAACACCGGCTAATGCTATGTAGTATCAAAACTTCCACCACGCTTCTTTCGGTAAATACTACACGAATTTTATAAGTTTATACAGCTTTAAACACTACTCAAAAGGCTATAGTACTTAATTAGCTACTCGTAAATAATTTATTTGGTGTTATAGTTAGTGATTTCATTTATAAAAGCAATGAGAAAAGCAGAATGCCTCACTTTTGAATCACAGGTGTAAGGTGTAATAATCATGAAGACTGAAAGGAAAAAGATGAAAGAAGGCACAGTGAGACACAGAATTCGCCGAAATTTTCATGGCATGAACATGAGTTTAATTTTGGTAAAAAAAATATGTACCTACTCAAATGATATTCCTTGGTTCTAATTTGAAATGGATTTATTTCTTAAATCACAGCAATAATGTTTATTTCAAATGAAGATGCAAAGAGACGAAAGTCTGAATTTAATAAAATATGAAGTAAATCACAATACGAGNAGTTTAATTTTGGTAAAAAAAATATGTACCTACTCAAATGATATTCCTTTCTAATTTGAAATGGATTTATTTCTTAAATCACAGCAATAATGTTTATTTCAAATGAAGATGCAAAGAGACGAAAGTCTGAATTTAATAAAAATATGAAGTAAATCACAATACGAGGTGTCTTCCAGGTGCCTTCGGACGCCGGATGAATAAGCTAGTCTTCGATCTATATATCCGAGTCGAGTGTATGATCGTATGTGCTGGTATGATTTATGATCATACACTTACAATTACATTATTACATCATAAAATCGTGATTACATATTTATATAGCCCAAGGATACATGAAATGTCCACCCCAGCGGTAGTGGGGCAAGCTTTGACTGTATTACATAGTCAAAGATCTATTCAGTCATAGCACATTCTAATCCTAATCAGATAGGCAATGTGTCAACACGTGGTCGATCTTTGTAAGATTATTTTTTTTGAAAGATTCACTTATTTAATCATAATGATTCGGTATAGTGCTTAACTTCTAAATTATGATTGATATTTATGAAATTCAATATNGCTCAATATTCTTAATTTACGATCTTTTCAAATGTACATTGGATTCGTTTCATTGAACGTGCGGACTAATCTCACGTATAGAAGTGTGCCTCCTTATGGTTTAAAAGCAAATCATTTTTAATTATACTTTGTAAAAGTACTAACTCCTTATCGTAATCAAACAAATACAAATTCGTTCTGTTCGAAATATGTTTTCTTCGGGTTCGAAAAACCAACTGAAAACTAATTTGTTCTATATTTCGATCGATATAACGTAGTATCAAATACTAACATCTTTATGTGCATAGTTGTTGCTGTATAATTTACAATAAATAAGAACAATTTTGATAGTTTCTCCACTGACCATGACCAATTAAGAAAAACAATAAAAATTATATCGTTACTAAATTATTTACATGTCGTATAACAATATATTCATGATTTATCAGATTTTAAATATTCGTTGTACGTCTCTTCGCTCATTAGATTTTTTAGTTCCTCGGGATTATTTATCTCTACCTTAAATAACCATCCTTTTTCGTAACAAGAGGAGTTGACCAAGCCAGGTGTTTTCTCAACATCTTCGTTCTTTTCTATTACCTTCCCACTAACAGGACTAAACAGTTCAGAAGCAGCTTTCACCGATTCCAATGCTCCACATTCGGCTGTACAAGGAACAAGTCAGTATCGATATCGAGATCATAAAATGTAAATCTTGTATCTGAAATTAACATTCTGACCTTCTTTTTCAATTGTAGCTCCTACGTCTGGAAGCTGTGCATAAACAACATCACCTAATGCTTCTTGGGCGTAATTCGATATTCCAACTATGCCCACTTTACCGTCAATGGTTATCCATTCGTGTTTTTCTGTATACAATCTGACTGAAAATAAAAAGACTTTACAGACTCCTCCAGAATGCAAATAGATCACCACTTATTTTCCCACCAAATAAAACATTAAATGAAATAAATTAACTTATAAACTTCACGTATCGAACTCTCTTCCTTTCTTTAAAACTGACACTAAACCGTGATGCATTTTTTTGTCTATTGTGTCACAAAGTTATTTATAGTAAATACTCGATAAGGTACTTTCTAAAGATTTAAATAAAGTGGTTTAAACTTACCGGCGTTCAAGCACCGAGTGGTAGCGATGGAACGTGAGACGACCAATGATCCTTTCGGTGGAAAACGTGTAAATACCGTTTCTCTCGAGACATGAGGGAACGTCCTCGTGGTGTATTTTACCATTTGCGCGATTACTTTTGCCATATTTAGTTATATTTCCCCGTTTTCGAAACAATCGAAAAGCTTAACCTTGTCGCATCCGTACCGCTTCTGCTCGATCGAGTTCATAAATTTTCCGTCGTGCTGCTGTAGAGCCGAGCTTCTTATTATGAACGAAACGCGCGAGGCAGAGGAATGGTTAAAACATGTCTATGAGAGAAACGACTTTATGTTTTTTTATATTATCAGCTATTCTTATCTCGTAGTACATATTTCATCATCGTACGACTCGAACTCAAACTATAAAGGATTAATTGCAATAACATGTGAATCGTTAAACAGCTCATTTCAATCGATGTCTCGCATTTAATTTGATTATTGACTATTTTTTCGTATAACAGTTTTTATGTTTATCTCTTGTACATATAACTACCATGAATCAGATGCACTATAAATATTCTAGAGCGAATATCTATTTAATTAATTCCTTACACTATTAGAAAAAATATTATAAATAATGAATTTTTAACATGTCGAGTAATGTATTCGAAAGGTCGATGGAAAATTGATAATAAATGCATCCTCATCAACCCAATTCCATAATTCAATTTTAGCTTTACGTTCGAATTCAATAAGAGTTTCCATATTCAATACTAATAACACAGTAAAAATCTATTTTTAATTTCAAAGTCAAGTTTCGATTATTTTAGAAAACGTGTAATGTTATTAGAACGCTGCATCACGTGAGGTCAAAAGGTTGAAAACACACTCGGTAGATAACTCGTTTGCGTTATCAAAGTTACACGACACTCGTGACCCTCTGTGCTCAATGGGAAATTATTCACAAACAAAATCGTAAACTACCGTTCCAAGAAAATTTAATCTCCATGTTACGTTAATATTTCATTTTAATTGTCATAATTCAATGTGTTTGTATATGAATCTAAATGTGTAATTTACATTCAATAAATGTATCAGGATCTTGATATAAAAAGTTCATTTATCAAATTGCTCTGAATTAATCAATGATATATTTCAGATCTCGTATCATAAGAAAAACATCTAGTTTCATCATTAAGTCACTGCATCATCAAGTCCCCTTTGACGTAAATCCCTGATATTCCACGTGAATTATAGACCTATCGTGTAAGAACGTCCGTCCGGATTATGAACGGACAATGGTACGGGTTCACTGATACACCATTCGTACCATACATTTTTGGAACTACATCGACGCCAAAAATGAACGACTACTTGGTCCCCAGCTTTCAACTGTACTGGTTGCTACAACAATAAATTATGTATAAATAAAGCTATAGTTTGAAAACACGCAACAAAATAAATCGAATTTACCTTAATTGGGAAAAATATAGGAAACCAGCTAAACATCCCAGGACTATGCGTACTGGGTTCAATGCTCAACGTAACGTCATTGAACAGGACTGTATCAAAATAGCCAGAGAAGCCATGTAGGACAGAATTCTGTTGAACTTTGAATACCCTAGTTTCATATCTCGAATTATCACTAACATTTCCTAAAAATATGACAATACTTAAAGTTTTATATAACGATAAGCATGCAAATGTTACTGCTTTACCAACCCTTATTCGGATGTTTAAAAGTGAACAAGCTCTGTGGTTTTGCTATATCGTACTTGTTCTGTAAACGAACTACATACGGAGCCTGGAAATGAGCTAAAGGGTGTTTATCCTTTGTTCTGCACTGTCTCACTTCGTTATACAACTTGGGCGATTGTACAGGAGCAATATACGACGTGTACGAAGTCGGTATACATATACCATTGTCTGAAGGAATAATGTGAAACAGATTATTATTAGAAAAACAGGAAAGATTATCGTATTTATCAAACAATCTACGATCGACCGCATACCTTTTAAAAATCGCTGAACTCCATCCAAGCATTCTGGAGAAAGTTCATTATCACCAAAGGAACCAAGCAATTCTGATACGACGATGTCGGCTAGTTCAGGTGGATTCCAGTCCCTCATATCACAAGACACGACTGTCACTTTATTTTCCCACAGATCCCTTTCAAGTGCTTGTAAACTGTATAAAATAAAGAAACACGTATAAAATAAAGATGTATAAAAGAAACGTGTATAAAATAAAGAAACACGTCAACAGAAAGCAGACATTAAAATTTATGTAAAAATTGCATTATCTTACGTTAATACTGCGTTAGGATTTTTTTCTACGGCATATACTTTAACATCTTGTCTAGCCGATGCACCTGCGTTTAAAGATGCATTAACGAGTGGCCCTCTCCCAGCTCCAACTACCATTATTATTCTGAAAATAAATATTTTATATGTACATGTATATATAACTTGTTGTGATGATCATTTGTATTTATATTGTATGAAGTACATTGTTCTAATTTTCCCCTCCCTCTTAGCTACAGTGGCACAAATCGCTTGATAAATCGCATCTTGATATTGAGTGTATTTAATTGGATCCTTCTCAAATGTTTCATACGTCTGAGATTCAAGATTGTCCATGAGCGGTTGCAAAGGATACTGAAGAAAATCTTCGAAACCACGTGCGTATCTTTCAACTGGACCATCTTCATCACAAGTCTGTACAAATTTATTAGGATCAAACAAAGATCGCCGTCTAAACTACCATTGTTTAAAGAGTAGAACCAGATATATAATTTTACCTTCCACAAGTATTCTAAATAATTATGATAGAACGTAATACTTTGATATCGATTCTGTCCCGTAAGTATAAACTGTACTCCCAGCATGTGAAATTTTTTCACTAATGCTTTGTGTGCCTTGCCCAGCACAGGATACCCTTTTCTATTCGTGATAAATAACGTGGTCGGAAAGATCAAACATCTGACTGGTTCCCCCAACCACCTGTCAATCTTTTATTAAAGAAAATAGTAATAAATTTCAATTTTCAAATCACTAATAACATAAAGAATATATTAAGTTGTTAGGTACCTCTTCGTCGTCAGGAAGATCATGGCTCACAATCAAAGCAAGGCCTAACTTTCCATTATAGTCACAAATAATTCTAAAAGCATTCCACCATTCCCATGGACTTTCTACTTCGCCACAATCCTGTTCTCTGTATGAATAAGCTTGTTTCATTGGATTTTCCATGGGCACTTGAACCCAAACCTATAAATCAATTAAGAAACAACTTAAAAAAAAAATAGATAAATAATATTCAAGAATTAGAACAGAATAAAAATTGTGAATTAGGAATAGGAATAGACTTTAACTTCTCCTTCAGTTATATACCTGTAGAGTCCATGGTTTTGAAAGCGTATCACAGATAATTCTGGCAAGATTTACATTGTCTCTTATTCCTTTTGTCAACTTAAATGTAACACCTATGAGACCTAAATGGCTTGCCAAATTTAATTCTTGTTTCAAAGCCTCCTCGCTATTCTTTCTTACGATGGGATTCTTCGAATCTACTTTAATATGTGGAGACAATTTGCCAATAATCAGAGTGCTCCAATCTATAAAGTGAATAATAAAATTAGGTTTGTTAACATTTCTTCGTTCATCGATTTATTTACCAGAACTGCATAAAACTATGTCTGGTCTGGTAAATGGACCAGAACGTTCCTTTGCTTTCCCAGAAACAAATTCTCTCTTATACAATGGATGAACGAGCGGAGCACATATAAATTCATATCTGTAAACGAAAGTAATTCTTTTGTTATGCACGCAAAGTCAGCGGTATTAAACGTTTATCACTATTTATTATCATCTTTTGTTTACTTTGATGTATTTGCTGAAACGAGGCAATTGTTTAAATCCGGGGCTGCACAAAAGTCAAGACCACAGGAAACAGGTCTCTGCGATGACATTCTGATATATCATTAAATGCAAAGCTTGATTCCTAAAAGAATTTTAAACGTAAAGCAATATGTAATTTATTATAACCAAATATTTTTCATAAACACCGGCTAATGCTATGTAGTATCAAAACTTCCACCACGCTTCTTTCGGTAAATACTACACGAATTTTATAAGTTTATACAGCTTTAAACACTACTCAAAAGGCTATAGTACTTAATTAGCTACTCGTAAATAATTTATTTGGTGTTATAGTTAGTGATTTCATTTATAAAAGCAATGAGAAAATAATAATGCCTCACTTTTGAATCACAGGTGTAATAATCATGAAGACTGAAAGGAAAAAGATGAAAGAAGGCACAGTGAGACACAGAATTCGCCGAAATTTTCATGGCATGAACATGAGTTTAATTTTGGTAAAAAAAATATGTACCTACTCAAATGATATTCCTTTCTAATTTGAAATGGATTTATTTCTTAAATCACAGCAATAATGTTTATTTCAAATGAAGATGCAAAGAGACGAAAGTCTGAATTTAATAAAAATATGAAGTAAATCACAATACGAGGTGTCTTCCAGGTGCCTTCGGACGCCGGATGAATAAGCTAGTCTTCGATCTATATATCCGAGTCGAGTGTATGATCGTATGTGCTGGTATGATTTATGATCATACACTTACAATTACATTATTACATCATAAAATCGTGATTACATATTTATATAGCCCAAGGATACATGAAATGTCCACCCCAGCGGTAGTGGGGCAAGCTTTGACTGTATTACATAGTCAAAGATCTATTCAGTCATAGCACATTCTAATCCTAATCAGATAGGCAATGTGTCAACACGTGGTCGATCTTTGTAAGATTATTTTTTTTGAAAGATTCACTTGTTTAATCATAATGATTCGGTATAGTGCTTAACTTCTAAATTATGATTGATATTTATGAAATTCAATATGAAATTCACTACTAATTCTATAAAGTCTTGTACCGCTCGGATCGGTACACTGACCGAGTTCGAAAGAATTCCAAACAGCAGCTTTGACACTCCTCTTGCTCTTATTTATACAAAGGTAAGGTAACATTTAAATGTTTTAAATTAACAAGAAGGATAGAAACATTTAAAAAAGAACTATGGTTTTTCAAGGCTGGTAGTGTGCCACATCTAACTAAGGATGTCTTTAAAATGGTAACATCTATTCCGCAGATGCTATCTGTTTCACTCAACTCCACACTTCCAATGTTCGAATCAATAAAAGAAACTAATACTAATTTTGCAAATTTTGTGGCCATGAAAGTAAGTATAATTGTTAAATAATGTTAAAACTATTAACATTAATTTTAATCACAAACTCATTTCATGTTAGGAATATATCAATCTCCTTACAATACACGATCCAGCGTTTGTTACACCATCAGGACATCGAGAATCTAACAGTTCTGTTCCTGTATGGACAAGGAGTGGAAAACGTGTGTTAACAGCAGACGAATACATGGATATTGTTGAAGCATTTAAACCAGATATGTACATTGCTTTATGCGATGGAGATACTAATAAGGATAGCAGTAAAAAAAGATTATCAAAAGCTGTACAAAGAAGTATAATGTTTTTTGAACAATGCCTTGCAAGACATTCATCATCCAAAGCATTAAAATCCTCAGAATTATTAGGCGTTATTGAAGGTGGCTATGATAAACAGTGTAGAACAGAGTCAATAAGCTATTTAAAAGATAAACCTATAGTAGGATACGTAATTGACGGGTTGCATAACAATGGACCAGCTGTAAAACATATGTCATCAGAAGAGATTAAGGAAATAATAGAACATACAGTTGTAAGTAAAAGATCTGCACAAACATCTATTGTTTTTTCTAATAATCTATATCCTTGCAGAATTTGTTACCGCCTGAGAAACTGAAAGTATCGATAGGATGTTGGAATCCTCTTACAGTATTAGATCTAGTTGAACTAGGCATAGATATATTTGATACGTCGTATCCTTATGTAATCACTGAAAATGCCGAGGCTTTAACTTTTTTATGTGATCACAACGATTGTAATAATGTAGAGCATGTGATATCATTTACAAAAGAAAGGTAATAAGAGATTAACACTCCAATTACACATTTGCAATTAATAATGAATATTTCATTGCAGATACGCGGATGACTTTTCTCCNCATTGCTTTATGCGATGGAGATACTAATAAGGATAGCAGTAAAAAAAGATTATCAAAAGCTGTGCAAAGAAGTATAATGTTTTTTGAACAATGCCTTGCAAGACATTCATCATCCAAAGGATTAAAATCCTCAGAATTATTAGGCGTTATTGAAGGTGGCTATGATAAACAATGTAGAACAGAGTCAATAAGCTATTTAAAAGATAAACCTATATTAGGATATGTAATTGACGGGTTGCATAACAATGGACCAGCTGTAAAACATATGTCATCAGAAGAGATTAAGGAAATCATAGAACATACAGTTGTAAGTAAAAGATCTGCACAAACATCTATTGTTTTTTCTAATAATCTATATCCTTGCAGAATTTGTTACCGCCTGAGAAACTGAAAGTATCGATAGGATGTTGGAATCCTCTTACAGTATTAGATCTAGTTGAACTAGGCATAGATATATTTGATACGTCGTATCCTTATGTAATCACTGAAAATGCCGAGGCTTTAACTTTTTTATGTGATCACAACGATTGTAATAATGTAGAGCATGTGATATCATTTACAAAAGAAAGGTAATAAGAGATTAACACTCCAATTACACATTTGCAATTAATAATGAATATTTCATTGCAGATACGCGGATGACTTTTCTCCAATTTGTTCTCATTGTGAATGTCTCACATGTAAAAATCATACCAAAGCATATTTGCGTCATTTATGCAACACTAAAGAAATGCTTTTTATGGTGCTTTTAATGATGTAAGTTTTAGTCAAACCATGCATTGATGTTCTGAATTATATTTTATATGTATCACTGTTTCCAGACATAACGTACATCAGTACCTCGAATTTTTTAAACTTATTCGAGAAAGTATAAAAGGAGGAACATTTGACAATTGCAAGAAACGGATTAAATTGAAATTCAAGCAAGACAATGACATTCGATTAAACGGGGATGCAGAAATAATAAAATCTTCAAATTGAGTACTTAAGACGTTTTTTAAATAAGAATATTTTAATATTAAATTATTTTTATATTCTTTTGTAAGAATATAGCTTTATAAATTCCATATTCAGTACGTGTATATCCCATGTAAAAAAAAGTTCTTTTTAAATGTAGTAGTCATTCCGGTAAAAAATTAGGATCCAAATAATTGTAAGAAGAATTACTGAAACTTTGTGGAAAATAATCTAAATCGTAATTTCTACTATACTGAGGTGGCTTTATGGGAATTAGCCTATGTAATGTATCGTGTAGCGGTTTCTCAGCTTCCAACTGTGTCACCGCACAGTCGCTGCATAAGTCGATTTGATCTTGGCATTCTGCGCAATGCCATCGGGTTCCTGTGAGTGGATCTTCCCCGCACACCGAACACTGTAAAAGGAAGGAGCTGTCAAACTTTAAGTCCATTTTTTTACTTTAAGTACCTTGAGAAGCAATTTATGTACCTTGTATCCAATGTGTTTAAATACAGGAGACGGATTTTGTTCTTTCTCAGCCTTTACTTGTCTTAATAATTCTATTTGCCTTAATTCTGGATTATCGTCGATAAGATTGTTACCAATGTCATCTTCCTACAAACATAGGAAATAGTATTTAATAATTCGAAGTATACGCATCTATGTCAGGAGGTAGAATTCAAATGACACGTACAGACTCTTCCATAATTGTTTGTTCTTTGCCTTCGTCAGGCATCGTGAAAGACATGTCTTGATGTGGAAAGAATGTAGATCGCTTAAATAATGAATAGTTACTACGTTGATGTCTATGACCTATTCCTTTCTTAGCGTCTAACTTCATTTTTGGACCTCGCCCCGGTATAGGCAATCCAGCCCTTAAGAGTTTAATGAAGTACTTCTGAACCCTGCTCGACACTTGTTTTGGAGTCCGATTACCTGTAAAGAATTAACATTAACCCAATGATGAAAGCATAATGAAACAGAGTCATACCTAAGGCATTAGCTATTTTGGTCCATCTTCTCATTTCTATTTCCTCTGGTGGATATTCGACTAAAAGTTCTTCTAATCTCCTTTGTTCTTCTACTGTCCATAACTGATTAAAAGTTTCTGGTTTGCTCTCGTCGAATGCACGTCCTCTTACTAAAATCTGCATTCACATGGATTAATAAACATATGTGATCTGTCAAATTCATCTTTTTATGAACTCTATACATACGATGCAACAACCATATAGATAGTAACAATTCACCTTTCCATTCTCTTGTTCTGTTTTTGTTTGCACGTGAGGCAGAACATTTCCATGCCTCGTTTGCGGCCTTATGCGAACGTCGGGCGTAGCTACGTTATATTGAGACCAATCGATATAAGGGATCTCAGCGATTTTTTGCGGTCCCGGTAATTCTGGAAGCTCACCGTTTTGTATCTGAGCTACGAAAGATATAGGATCCTTCAGTGCTTTCGAACGAATCGACAGAAGCTTGTCCAGATCGTCTATAGCTTGAACTCGTTGCGCTTCGAGAATGACGATCGTCTTCAAAAGTGTCGTATAATCTTTGTTCCCTTTTAACGCCAGATGATCGGATTCAAAATAAAATTCGTTGGGCTCCTCGTCCTGATACTTCTCTTCTTCCTCTTCCATCACTAATAAATATTTAGCGGATTTAGCGTGCTCGACAGGTTAGATATACGCGTGTTTACTGCAGCACGTGAGCTTTACGTCTGCTAAACGGGACGGACACTTAAAATGGAACGTCAAACAAGACTAGCGTTTACATACATAAATACACTCAGTTGTACTAATCATTGCTCTATTTTTGCACTATAAATTTTAATATAAATATGAAAGAACGGCTGCGAAAATCGCGGGAATATTTACTTGATCTCACGTCACTTTAGACTTTAAACTGCGCTAAACGCATGCTCTTATCGATCGGATGCCGAGACACGTGTTACGGACATCAATTCAAATAATCGCGTCCTACACGAAACATGTATAAAACTAATAAAACGCGTATCATATTTAGCGGCACGTCAGTTTTTCTTTTCAATTATTATCGTTCCTTCTCTTCAACGTCTCAATTTGCATTTTAGTGATAAAGAAATATTGATAAAACAGCCTTGACGTGAGATACGAAAAATTCGGTTTCAATAATTGTTCAACATCAAAGGATTTCGTACAATTTTTAGATTAGATAACAAAAAGTAAGTAAAAAAATTACAAAATTGCGATTCTAATGAAAAATAGGTCTAAATCAAACAATAGGTATTGACACATAAATCATCATCTTGCGGATACATGATCTCGTTGCGCTTCCCTCGCGTCGAATCTCGTTCCTTTCTTCGGCAAGTATACTTTCGATAAAGTTGTATGACGCATTGCACAATCGCAAAGAATAATACTACGAACAAGTTTAATCATCGGCGAAGAAGCATGGGAATGAAACGAGGCCACTGCGGAACGTGAGCACAAGCGATACCGCGATTCCATCGCGTTACCATTATTTCACAAGGACCCGAATGGAATCCAAATTATCTTATCGTGCGTACCTGTTTGTATCAATAACTTTCATAATACTCCGAAAATGTGACTGATTACCAAAAAGGTGACGCACGTACGGGCCTCGCACAAATAGACGAGTGTCTTTCAATTTCGTGCAAACAGTTCTTTCAAAGCTCGTAAATCATCGAGATCGGTTAGTCACTGACTCTCCAGAGGAATGTAAGACTCACGCTAAACGAGCTATGCTTAACGAGCTATGCTCGAAACGCAAGCTTTTATCTACAATTGTGTATCCACAGATGACCCCATAGATTCTTCAGAGCTACCGATGGCTCATCGGCTACTGATCGTTAAAGATACCCGTGCCGCGACGCGGACGGAGTATTCTTATCACGGGATCCGTCGTGCGCTCGTGGAAATAAGCGGCCAGCTGACCCGTTAACACTTCAGTCTCGTTCTGGACATCTTTCGATAACGTCACGCTGTCTTCGATCCGGCTCTAAGAAGCACGAGGAAGCCGATTCGTGTCTTCGTTACGCGGACTGAACGCAGAGCCGATCGAAGGCGGTCTGGAAATCGGACGTGCAGCGGGCGCGATGTATCTGTAAATTTGAATAAATACGTCGACGATTCTGTGACGGTTCTGGTGAATCGGATAATTTGTGGTAGTCGTTAAAAAGTTAAGTCAGCGTGCAAAAATGGGGGAGGACATGGAAAAAGGAAATGATAGAATTGGCCTGAAACGGGAGCTGGGCCTCTTCAGCGCAGTTAGCATCATCGTGGCTGTTATGATCGGTATGAAAACGAAATCGTCTTATATTAAAACACGTAACGCAATTTTTCGAGCTTCTTATATGTAGTTACGTCTCATCAAAAATATTATTAAATAACGAGTGCTTTTCTTCCGGTGCTGCGAGACGCTCATTGTTAAAGTTAACTGGCATCAATTGCTGGTTTTATACTTCGTGTTTCCATTTATTACGTCGTTTGTCGTTATCTCATTATTAATTGCAATTTAATCAACATATTCATTTGTCAACTTGTTGGATATACAATGAGATTTACAATGAGGGTACAATGGCCAGTTATGCATTATCAGCATTTCTTCAATGCATTATATGCTTACATAATGGAATTCTCGTTTCAACGTAAAATGTTCGAACAAAAAGTATATCATTTGTAAACTTCAGTAACATATGAAATAAAGAACATTATTTTCATTTCAAATTGGTACGACAATAATGATTACTTATTTAATTGAACGGAATCGAGCGAACAGCAAGAAGTCAATATCGGTATTATCGCGAGTCAATTTTGAAAATGATAACAGAAACTGCTACTTAAATTCGGTCACCTGTATATAGTAAAACCCGTGAAATCCTCGCGTAAATACTTGTAAAAGATATTTCATTCCTTTCTTCTGTCAATACGTGATACGCGGACGATATAACACGATGAAATGTTCTGTGTACACTCTGCAAATTACACATTGGAAGTTAGATAACGTTTCGTTGTAAATTGTATTTATCTTCGGTTCAAACGTTATTAATGCATTATGAAAAAAGTTAATGACAAATATGAGTTGCGATATCCGCGGGATATCCGAAAAATATACGTAACAGTAGCAGTCCGAAGAGCCGCTTTCAAATCCCAGCATCCTACTTGAGAACTGTTAACTATAATTGCATAATGGTATGAATTTGATGTACCTCATGATCTTTAAAAGCGATTCAAAGAATCGGAACTCACTTTCTCACAGTTATTCTTCTTTGTCGGCGAAGGGTTGCTTTTCAGTCACTCAAAGAATATTACTTTTAGCCAATTAATTTTAGCCATTCAAACGTTACTTGCAATGAAGATGTGTCGCGTATCTCTTCGAATAATTGCCTAATTTTTCTAAATAATGTACTATTTATCTATAACTATGATTGTATCATTTAATGCATTTATTTGCCTTGATAAACTAGCTAAATAAACATTGATTTAAAAATTATTTCGAGCAAATATTGTATCACTTATTATGAGGATGATTTTTAGTAATTTTTTCAGTTCGTAAAGCAAGACTGTGTGTTTAAGGCCTGATACTTTATCTAGAACATTATGATAGAATCAAATGAAGCTTCTCAAACAATATCTAGATTAGTTCGGTATAATCCAGCCAATCTAGATCGAATAAGATTATCGAAAATTGAGAACGAATGCACACGATTACGCATGCGATCCCAGTTCAATTAACTTCCAATTCCTTCGATTAGAACGTCTGTAGATACATACTGTCTGTCTACATACTGTATACGTTTCACCTCTGCGCAGAAAGAAATACGAGACCTGACGTAACATTTCGGTAATTACACGTGCAGAGTTTTGACACGATTATGAATCAAGGGGGTTAATCAGGGTTAATCGCTGACCCACACGCTCGGGAATTACGAGCCATCCTCCTCAAGTATATCTACTCAATTTTAATCGAACTTGGCAGATCGGCGATTCCGACGAATCGTACTTTTATCTGAGAACGCGATACCATTTTTATCGCTGGCATTTTATCGGCGACATAATATTATATTATGGAACAATATTCTGTCTTAAATAAGAGCAAGAAAAATCAATATATTGATAAATATTCTTATGAGAATTATTTTTTAATTCCTCTTATATTTTATAGTTGCTGATATAAACGGGATTAAAAATATATTATTCATTTTCTAGGTTCCGGAATATTTGTATCCCCTACCAGTGCCCTTGAGAGATCGGGATCTGTGGGATTTTGCTTGGTCGTCTGGATCTCTTGCGGCGTGCTGTCTCTGCTCGGTGCACTCGCGTTCGCCGAATTGAGCACGGTGGTACCGCGATCCGGAGCCGAATATGCGTACTTCATCGAAGCTTTCTCACCGCTTCATCGATACGCCGGAGAAATACCGGCCTTCATCTGTTCTTGGGTGTACGTGATGCTGTTGCGACCGGCGGAAGTGGCGGTAGTCATGCTGACGTTCGCCGAATACAGTGTGCAGCCGTTCTCCAGACATCTGGAGAACCTCTCTCCGGACTCGATGTTCGCGTTGAAAAAACTAATAGCTCTCCTGGCGCTCGGCTTGATCACTTATATTAATCTGACCAGCGTAAAATTGTACGTGAAAGTTCAGAACGTGTTCACCGTATGTAAGATAGTCGCGTGTATCTTCGTGATCGGGGGTGGCTTGTGGTGGCTGTTAGCCGGACACACGGAATTGTTGAGTAATCCGTTCGAAGGCACTACCCATTCCGCTGGTAACGTGGCTCTGGCCTTCTACAGCGGATTGTGGGCTTACGACGGATGGACTTCCGCCGCGATCGTCACCGAGGAGATCCAAAAACCGGAAGTCAACATCCTCAGAAGTATTTTAATCGCGGTACCCTTGATCACTGTCTTGTACGTTTCGATGAACCTGATGTACATGGCCGCTCTAACGACGCCGGAAATGATTAGCGCGCCTGCCGTCGCGGTTCTATGGGCGGAAAGAGTCCTGCCCTCCTGGCTAGGATTCGTGATACCTCTGGGCGTCGCTTTGTCCACCTTCGGATGCGGCCTGAGTATCCAGTTCGGAGTGTCCAGACTTTGCTACGTAGCCGGAAGCGAGGGTCACGTACCCCGAGTTTTCAGCTTCGTGCACATGGAAAAGATGACCCCTGCCGCGGCGGTAGGCTTCCAAGGATTATTGGCATTCGTTTTCCTGCTCTTGGGAAACATTATTGCGCTCATAGAATTTGCGAGTTTCTTGACATGGGTATTTTATGGCCTCGCTATGTTGTCGTTGATAATTATGAGACGAACGAAACCAGACGCGCCGCGACCGTACGCGGTACCGATTTCGATACCCTGGCTGGTATTGGGTATCTCTGTTTTCTTGGCTGTGACACCGATCGTGCACGAACCGTCGCCAAAATACCTGTTCGCGCTGTTGTTTATTGTTTGCGGCATTGGAATTTATCACACGTACGTGTACAAGAAAGTTAGAAGCACTTTGGCAGGTGAGGATCGTACGAGGAAAATATTGTCAATATTTCGTTTTATTTTAATACGTGTGTAACGTTTATTCGTTTTTTTCAGCGAAAGTCACGTACCTGATCCAGGCGTTGTGTCTAGTTGTCGCACCGGATAAAGAAGACTGATGTTTTATTTTACATTCAACTGTAAATAAGTAACGTACACCAAAAGACGCAGTATCATAATTTTGAACAACATTTTTAATCATTCTTTTTTAATTAAAAAAGTCCGTATTTATGTAATATTTGCATACTCGTTCAGTATTGTAAAATAATCAAATCACATAGGTATAATAAATATTGACTATGATACAGAGTTTACTGTAAAATTATTATAAAATGTAGTTGACGAACGTGTCAAATATTTATTATATCTTTACATAAGAATAACTATCCTAATACTTTAATACTTACCAACCACTTCGATTAAATTAATATTTCACAACAATATGATAGCAATAAATATTATTAGTGTAAATTATAGTTCTATACGCTTGATCGTTATTAACATGTAGAACATTAAAAAATATATAGAATTTTATTAAATACCAAAGATTAACGCTCTTTGGAATATGTTTGTAAGTAGTCAAGTGTCGTTCGACTATAAAACGGAGTATACGCGATGAATCGTAAGGCACCTCTTTAAGGCTTCTCAAACTTACAATGGATGTTTAACGCTAGGAAAGCTCAATGTACTTATACTATGTTAAGAAATCTTACACATATCACTTCACGTAGAAGTTAAGCTGCTTTGTATAAATCAATAGAATAAAAAGTATGTAGACGAATGTATAAAGTTCACTAATCGTCTTTAGTAGATTATCAATATGACATATTTTTATACGTAGTAATGTAACAGAAACAGTGGAGTTACCTATTCATACCAGTCTCTATGTAGCATATCTTATCAAAATTGATATAAATTAACTTACATATAAATTATAACGAACTGTTATTGCGATGCGCCACACTTGGGGCACGTTTGTCTTTCACTGGAACAAGAATTTGGCATTTTTAATAAGCAGTACTACTTAAGTATGTAAAATGCTGCTGTGTTGTTTGATTACCTCAGGATTTGATGCAGTTTTTTCTGAAGTTCATTGCACAAAGCTGTTTCAGCTGCAAGAGCTGAATCCCTCTCTCTTAATTGCTGCCTTAAATGATAAATAGTATCCTCCAATGCCTCAAAAATTGCCTAGAGAAAAGTAATTTATTCAGTTATTTATGTAGTGACATAAGGGATATAAATTCGTACAAACAATATTTACTCTAGATTCCTCTGCTGTGTCAGATAAAGCAGGTGGTTCGTCGAGGCAGAAAAATTCTCTAACACATGTAGTTCCTACGAGCACAGGACTGCTCAATATTCCATTAACAAATGCTTGGAGGCCGCGTATTCTTTCTTCCAAAAAGCTTGGGGCAAAGTTATCGCCGAGCCACTTTTTCCTTGGTAAACTCAAATGTACAACCGGTACTTTCTGCCTTCGTAATTGTGAGAATAAACGTACGAAGTCAGTGTATCTTCTGAACACGAACCAACAGTCTCCGTTCTTTAATTCTACTCGCAACTTATATACCTGGAAATGAACATAATATATGTGAATTAGAATATTAACGTAAAACTGCAAGGAAATAGTTTTAACTTTTAACCAACCGTAAATCTAGCTCTCTCCTCCATAACTTCATAACCGACAATTGGTATTCTCAAGTCCTCACCAGTCAAGGGGGGAGATATGATATCTGAGTTTGCATTGTCGTTTTGAGGATAACTGAACCTCTGTACAGTAAATGAATTTGAATGGCCAGATCCATCAGAGTCCGGACTGTCAAGTACTCTCAGAGTGCCTGGTTGAGAACCTCTTGCTTTACTAATTGCAAGCGTAACTTCACTAATACAGCCCACAACAGACTCTGATGTAGACATTTTTACCACCAACAAACTAAATAAAACCATGCATACTTAAAAAGAATTGAAATCAAATTGTTATAAGTCTATACCATAAAGCAATATATATTTGGGACAAAATATTGTTTATTGGATATAATACAAGGAAGGAATAGAAGATTGTATAAACAAGATAAAGCATACTATTGTATAACAGGAAATTACATATAAGAATACACATCACTCTGCCCATAAAAAATTGGATAACAAAGAAAACATAATGAAAGCAATATTATTAAGAGATTTTATACTAATTAATAAATGTAATACTAACATTCCAGAGAGAGAGAGAAAGAGACTCAGAGAAATCCAAGATTAATGTTACACATTTGTTAATTAAATGAAAACACTAACCTGAATTCAAAGAAGTAAAGTACACCGTTCTGTTTTATAATTCCTTTCTATCTACAATGTATCCACAATGCAGTAGCATAATTTGTAAATCGTTTGTTTCACAATATCATGACGTTCTTCAAACTTTTAATTCATTTAATAAACGGAAGTGAACGAAATTTAAATGACATATTGGAAGTTTGCAAATACACTGTTAGTGTCAGTCAGTGACACAAAGCCCCATTGCATTCATGCACACGTGCAAATTCACAATTTGCGCGTATATATTGCATAGTTTCTATTCTACACTATTTATTTTGATCAAACGTCTGTAATCTTTGTATTAGATCCATTAAACATTGATCAATAATGAGTTTANGCAATTTGCGCGTATACATTGCATAGTTTCTATTCTACACTATTTATTTTGATCAAACATCTGTAATCTTTGTATTAGATCCATTAAACATTGATCAATAATGAGTTTATGAATCTGAATATTATTTATTTATAATACAGACGTGCGTGGAATTGTATATAAAGCTTCACGCATCAGAAAGAAACAGAAATAGAAATGTGCATACTGGCGTCACCTGGCGTACTGGCACAGTATGATATATCCAGTAGTTTCACAGTAGGTACCAGAGATGGCAGCACTGGCTTGTTTTTGCTACGTGACAGATTTGAGATAATTAGGTTACAGATTTCAATGAATTTAACAGGAACAGATTAATATAATCAAAATGACTGAAAAAAATACTAACAGTGCTTTAGTTCGGAGAGTTAATAAATTGCTCGAGTCAAGAGTTGAGCATGACAAGGTATTTACGTTACTGTTTTTTCGTAAAGTAATTATGACTAACCATGATTTATTAAATTCCCATTTACTTTTTAGGATACATTGGAAGCTTTAAAAGAGTTGTCAACATTCTTTACTGAAAATACATTGAACTCTCGCAGAAATTTACGTAGTAAAATAGAGAGAAGAAGCCTTGCAATAAATGAAGAGTTCTTATCTGCTTTCAAGGAAGTGAAATCATGTTTAGATGACATATATCAAGATGTATTAGCAATGAATACTGCAGTTCATTACATGACAAATCGACTGCAAACTACAAAAACTCAGACATCACAACTAATAGAGCAAACTGGAAAACTTCAGAATGAGAGGTAAGAGAAAGTCAGGAATGAATAATTTCTTATAAAAGCAGAAACTATATTCACGACTTATCTATAATTGCCACTTTAGTCCCTCAAAAGCAGGACTAAAGTGGCTCTTATCTCTCCCATATACAAGAGATAAAGTATTTTATTTAAATTTTCAGTCAGATTTTATCCATGCATCATGAAATTGCAAATGCATTTATTGCAAACTTTCAATTGACTCCAGCTGAACAAACTATTCTGCATGGTTCTAGCAGGGAGTCACCTATCACAGAAGATTTTTTCACTGTAGTTAATCATGTCCAGGTAATAATAATTAAAGCTATTAAAATTATTTGGGCTAAAAGTAGATAGACAGCACATGGTTTAAATTACAGGAGATCCATAGCAATTGTAGAGTGTTGATGCAGTCAGGATATCAAACGTTAGGTTTAGATATTATGCAAAGAATGACACTGTTGCAAGAAGCAGCCCTTGAAAGGCTGTACAGATGGATTCAGAATCAGTGTAAACATATTGAAAATGAACGCTTAGCACCATTGTTAATTAAAGCAATGAATAAATTACAAGATAGGCCGGTTTTATTTAAGTATGTATCTACAATGGATCAAATGGAGATGTCTATGAGTTTTAGACTTTAGTCTTTAGTCTACATTATCTTCTTTTCTTTTTAGGTACGTTTTAGATGAATACTGTACAGCTAGAAGAACTGCTTTAGCGGGATCTTTTATAGATGCACTAACGTTAGGAGAAGGATACGTCAGTACGCCTAATCCTATCGAAATGCATGCAAACGATCCCAAGAGATATATTGGTGACATGCTTGCATGGTTACATCAAGCTATTCCAATTGAAAAGGAGAATATTCTTACTTTAGTAAAAGGCTGTGATAAATCAGGTAGGAATTCTATGAGTCTTCCTTTATGTACAGTTTTCTCACTTACTAAATTTTTTAGATATGTCTGACCAAATTAAACAATGTTTAAGTAATATCACAGAAGGGCTTTGTCATCCTTTGAAATCAAGGATAGAGCATGTAGTTTCTATGGATGCACCGGCGACGATATTGTATTCTGTAACGACGCTCCTCAGATTTTATCACAGTATACTTCATCAAGTAATACCGGATAGTACCTTGGATTCGACATTGACAGATTTATTAATATTAAGCGAGAGAAGCTTTCTCAGCAGACTTCAGAAAGAAACGCGCATCGCACTTGGCGAACGAGCAGAACCTCCTAGGAACGATTTAGTGCCAGCTCCGTCTGTTTCCAGACTGTTATCGCTCCTTAATGAAATTCTTTCGGTGGTCAGCATTGCAGAAGACAGAGAAAAGGACATGCAACAGGTTTGTACTGCTGTAATAAGTAATATTTGATTTTTATTTATAAATTCAATGTTTTACAGATAGTATCTTGCATAATTGATCCACTGTTGCAAGAAGTCAATGAAACGGCGTCCAGATTGCCCACGGTAGACATGGCTGTTTATCTTTTAAATTGTATGCATCAAATACAGTCTACTTTAGCGTTGTACGAATACATGGATCAGAGGCTAGAAAGATTGCAGGCTCAGTCTGATGCACAAATAGATACACTTACGTCGGAACAAGCCAGTTCATTAGTTGCACATTTAAATCTGGGTTCAATTTATACTATACTGCAAGGTCATGAACAAGGTCCATTGTCTTCCATACCTGGAATGGACCCCTTGAGCGTAAAAGAATTTACAGTACGTAGTTTATACTTTATTGTAAAAGAGGAAAATATTCTCAATTTATATTCTAATATTCTAATGTTTTTTAGAACAAGCTAGAGGCATTTTTGGTGATGCCAGACATATTGTTACTACCTCAAATAAGCTTACTGCAAAGCAGCAATCATCGTTTGGTAACGCAAAGACGCTCGTTTGAAGTGATTGGAGCTATTTATAAACAGTTATACGAAGCTTGTCATGATCCGAAGCATTTATATAAAAATCCAAATGGTCTGTTCTCGAGGACGCCCGAGGATCTTTTGCAGAAATTGATTTCCAATTAAATATCTATCTGGAGAGAAGATTTCGACAAGGAAGTTAAATGTGTACGATTGTGCGCGACGAATGTGCTGAATAAGATTGTAAGATAACTTTTAATAAATTTATTAACTTATGTCCAGAATGCAGCTGTAAGATACTTTGCCTAACGTCCGGTTAGCCCGACAAGGTCAAATTTTATTCCTCCCGATCGTGTGTACTTTTTATGACTTTTTATCAGCCTCCGTAAGGCCGCAGGTTTTCAGTTTGCGCGTTTCGCGGTTCTATGAGAAACGACCAATGGACGGTAATCGCTTCACCTTGAATGACGTAAAAGAGGCATCGTGAACTCACCTTTAGCGATAGCGGTGGAGGTGCAGTCAGTGATGTAAGATTTGCGGAATTTCGATCGCAGCGCGTCCGGTGAGGAAAAATGAAACTTAGGGCGAATGCAAGATTTGCGGAATTTTTCTTCCGCCCGCATGGTTTCATTCTATAGAATGCTAGGTTTAAGGAGAAGCTTGCCGAGCGCGCAGCTTGAACCGCGTACCACTTTTATGTTAGTAGTCTAAGAAAAATAGGTCTTAAATCGACACTTTTAGGCGAGTGGACGAATATTTGGTATATGCTTTGACACCTAAAAGTAAATATACAAAGCCAAAAAGTTTCCGCCTCAGGGATTACTATAGAAAACCACGTCATGGGGCTGNCTCGTTTGAAGTGATTGGAGCTATTTATAAACAGTTATACGAAGCTTGTCATGATCCGAAGCATTTATATAAAAATCCAAATGGTCTGTTCTCGAGGACGCCCGAGGATCTTTTGCAGAAATTGATTTCCAATTAAATATCTATCTGGAGAGAAGATTTCGACAAGGAAGTTAAATGTGTACGATTGTGCGCGACGAATGTGCTGAATAAGATTGTAAGATAACTTTTAATAAATTTATTAACTTATGTCCAGAATGCAGCTGTAAGATACTTTGCCTAACGTCCGGTTAGCCCGACAAGGTCAAATTTTATTCCTCCCGATCGTGTGTACTTTTTATGACTTTTTATCAGCCTCCGTAAGGCCGCAGGTTTTCAGTTTGCGCGTTTCGCGGTTCTATGAGAAACGACCAATGGACGGTAATCGGTTCACCTTGAATGACGTAAAAGAGGCATCGTGAACTCACCTTTAGCGATAGCGGTGGAGGTGCAGTGCGCGCGCCTTTGGGCCACGATTGGCCCGGCGTTTTCCGCCGTCAGTCTTCGGCAGTCTTCAGTCTGGTGCGGTGGTGGTGCGGTGGAACGCGCTCGTGTTTGCGTTTCGTTCGCGAGCCGCGCGTCTTTCATTCATACGTCTCTGTGGTGGTAACCTCCGTGTCGCTTCTTATCCGCGACATACCTGCGTCGGGGACGTTTCGCGGGGACAGTAGCCGGGCGCGCGTGTCAAATACATGAAATGCAGACACGCTCGACCAGGCCGACGGTGCAACGTACGTTACTCGTGTAAACACAATGGACTTCGCCGTCCCATACACAAAGGACGGATAGAAAGCAGTGAGTGAGTGAGTGGAATATAGTGTCCAAGATGGCGGAATCAAGCTATTATCAGGTGAGTCGCAGGTCCATCCACGCTCTCTTTACGAACTGGTGCGCGGTTGGTTGCCGCCCGACCGATCGTTCCAGCCGCCATAATAAAAGATCGCTTTGGGCGTAATTCAGCCGCTTCGCGTGCTCGCTCCTTCGCCCTTCTTCTAATCCTTCCCCGGCAACGCGTACCTCGCACTTGTCTCGCGGCTCGAGCCAACGTTCTCCAAACGCGACGGCGATGATTGGCGATTTCTTTGTGGACCGTGATCATCGATGCTTTGACAGAGTTTACGTTAAACGAGGCGTGACGGGTCGGCCGTACACCTGATACATCGGTTTCAAATCCTTTGAGTACTTGGAAGAACTTTCGAACCAGTCCCTGGTAGCACCTGTTTCCCATTGGCAAGTGGTATTTTCCAACGTTCCCAGCATAGGTGTATAAGTTCGAGGTACGCGTGTCAAACCGATAATCAGGAAACGGTCGAGTATGATTCTGACAGCGACTGATCGTACTTACAGCGTAGCTGCGAAAACGCTGACTTATCGCGTCACGAACGAATCCCATCATCGATGATTACCGGTTCGTTTCTGCAACTCCTCTATGCCAACTCCCACGAACAGATCTCCCGACAATTTCAACTTTCGGTTTATTATTTAACAAATACACAGCGAATGTAATGATGAACTTTCAGTTTTCTTATTTTTAACGATAACCGTAATTTATCTATATATGTATTGATTGCAGATCATTTTTATACAGACAGTTCACGAATTTTTAATGAAGAGTTGCTCTGGGCTGTGTAATCTAAATATAAAATGATATACACTCGGCCTGCGTGTAGCACTATACTATATGATCGCTGGTTCTATTTTCTTGCGGCGATTAATCATAAACGGTATAGATGGCTATGATTAGAATTTTTGAAGGGTGGAACTTTTCTACATTCTCCTGCAATCGAGAATCAAGGATGGAAATATATCACCATGACAGATATTAGGCATTCCGTAACTATACAGCTTTTTAAACAATAATATTTGGATCTACGTGTCTCGTACCGCTTTAGAATCGATATATCTGTAAACGTTTTGATAGTGGGCTGATTTTTATCTTTGTTATAACGATGCCCACGACGATTGTTGACCCCTCGGGATTATTATGCACGGCACGTATATTACGGAATGCGTGAAAATAGCTCATGCGTCAGTGTGTCAAACGCACACAGCTTTTCCTTGGGGCTCGTCGCTTCTTCAAATTGATTCACCCACGAAAGATCGTTTCGTTTCAGGTCCCGTTAAGAAAATTACCATTGTGGTTGACACGCGAACTACGAAGTTTCGTGTGCATCCAACTATTGGAAAATCTTGCTTTCTCTCCAACTTTGGAGAAGATAATTAAATAATCTCGCTTGGAATCGTGTCGGGATCGGATTTATCTTCAAGAATAATCGCGCAGGGTGTTTCAGCGCAATGCACGAACTATTTCTGGAATCCGGTGTCGCCAAAGTTTCGACTTGGGCAACCTGTAGGTGTGTCAGCCTTGCGTGGCGAACGGTCACAAAAATAGGGTACTTCTGACTCATATTATTTGCCGTAAAGATTACCGGTGTTTGCCGGCCTGATTTCACACCGCTGCTCCTGAATCTGTGACATTGTACAGCTCAAACAGCTCGGGATCTAATGCAAACTTCGTTATTCGGTCGGTAATTGGATTTGAGGCAAGGTAAACGATACATCGGTCTATGCCTCGGCGAAGCCGGATAATGCTTTCGTTATTCAGAATCGGTGTTATCACTTCGTTTACGATAAGAGATAAAGCATCGGCAAATGTCTTCAGTCATTCTACGGAGGCCCACTAATAAGTACGTTACGTAGAGAACGCTATTACATTTCGTTGTTCCACGTCCCTGTGTGTGTATCAGTTTCAGGGAAATTGAACCGTGTAGGAAAAGTGGCGCGGCGGGAAAGTGACGCGTTCGGGAAGATTGCAAGATCGTCGCGGAGGAAGATAACGTTTCGTAAAATCGTGGTTTTCCGCAACAGGTGGTTGTAGAGCGTGGCTTGGGTACAGACCGGATGCGATACCGGCGAAGATTTATCGTGTTGAACCGATATTTATCCGTTCCGTTGTGCCAATTACGTGGGACGAGCATTTACAAATACGAATTATATTCTTCGGGGAATAGAGAAACATTAATAATACACGATCTCTGTGAACACGAGTGAAACACATTTATCGCCGGTTGCGTAATGTTATTTGTAATGTTCGGTGTTCAATAGGAGAGTTGAACAATGTCGTTTATTTCGGTGAGCAACGAGGGAAAGAAGTCGTGTATGTGCCGGTGTCTGCCGGTAACAAAGGCTTGCAAAACCAAATATTTTTGGAGCTACATTACTCCCTTCTTGGTACGTGTGTAGTATAGTGTACCTACGTGGGCTGCACTTAATGTTAAATGTCTAACGCGTGTCATTGATAAATCATTTCACCGTAGATACCTAGAGGGAACACGATACTATGTCAATATTTGTTCCAGACACACATTGTGTTCGTGCATAGTATAAATAATATTGCGGCGCATTGGCAAACGATTACAACCGAAGATACGCGAATGAAAGTCTGGCAGATTGAGTTAGCAGAAGAAAAATTACTCTTACAAATCCGCGTGTTATGTCTACAATAGTATTTTATTTTTTATACATCCAACGTTATCATAGGTATTATTGCTACTTAATTGCAACGTTCTGNGATATGACATATTTTTATACGTAGTAATGTAACAGAAACAGTGGAGTTACCTATTCATACCAGTCTCTATGTACCATATCTTATCAAAATTGATATAAATTAACTTACATATAAATTATAACGAACTGTTATTGCGATGCGCCACACTTGGGGCACGTTTGTCTTTCACTGGAACAAGAATTTGGCATTTTTAATAAGCAGTA
This sequence comes from Ceratina japonica, assembly GCA_019453355.1. NCBI lineage: Eukaryota > Metazoa > Arthropoda > Insecta > Hymenoptera > Apidae > Ceratina > Ceratina japonica. Next base: position 146,342 of record SMSR01016116.1, on the reverse strand, counting down.
CTACTTAAGTATGTAAAATGCTGCTGTGTTGTTTGATTACCTCAGGATTTGATGCAGTTTTTTCTGAAGTTCATTGCACAAAGCTGTTTCAGCTGCAAGAGCTGAATCCCTCTCTCTTAATTGCTGCCTTAAATGATAAATAGTATCCTCCAATGCCTCAAAAATTGCCTAGAGANCGACGCGCGGAGGGTCACTCGAGTGCACGCACCACGTCGAGAGGAAATCCATGTTACAGCTGATCGTCGGAGCGTCGTCGGATTAAAAATTCTAATTCCGAGTCCGAAGCGAGTAACGCTTTCTTTTTACGGCGACCGCCAGTGCCATATCTATGATTTCTCTCCGACTGCCTGCGCGTTTTTGCTCGTTATCTTTAATGCACTTTTGAACGATTCCCACCCTCGGACGATCTTGCGCCACGCGCGGCGTTCCACGTATAGTAAGTGCATAGGAATGCACGCACGTTTACGGTAGATCGGTAGGAAGAAAACACGGTCCTTTCGAAACGGCACGGCTTAATAAGCGCGGCGGCGGCGGCGGCGG
>SMSR01016116.1:125136-145658 GCA_019453355.1 Ceratina japonica | reverse complement strand
GATGGAATACACACACACAATACTTTCTTTGGTTTTATATATATATATTGAATACAACGGAATACAATAATTTTAATTGCGGGACATGAGATAGCAGGATGGCGTCAGCGAGTCGAACGCGTCTATCCGACGATTAATTAGCGGCCCGTTAGCGGGCACACAACGGGCACCGATACTGGGAACGATACTTATTTTAAGATCAATATTTCCCGCGGTCGGGCGCGAGTTTATTACCGTGGCCAAGCGAGTAGACAGCGGTGCGCACATCCGCCAGGACGCGTCAGACAATTTCCGGCGACGCCGCAAGAGGTGTATTATATTCCGTGGATATTTTTCACTGCGAAATTCACAGACCCGTCCCATCCATCTATCCGGCGATCGTTCTTCGACGTTCCCGGAAAAATGCAAATGTCATTGCCAGGATTAACCGGCATCGAAATAGACGCGAACGTAGGACGCCGGATGGCGAACGCAAACATAGGTACTTATTAGCGGGCGCGTTAACGGGGTTGAATACGATAATCCCAGTTTTGTTACGACAATGTAAAAAAAAATGATGGATATTATGTATTCCGCTTTTACGCATTACGTCTACTTAAACGATAAACAAAAATATCAGCGCGCGTTAAATCGCCGATAAATGCGTCCGGCGAACAGGCTAATCTCAATGACTTATCGTTCTGCTTTCTCTGTTTTTAATAGCCACAACGTTGTCGAGGATACGACGAGGATAGAAGAATTGTACGAATAATCGAATTTCATATCTGTTTCAGGGCGATTATATCAGGCATCCGGTGTACGAACTGTCGAACAAGTATGGAGTGGCTAGCAGTGACCAGGTGCCCCTGCCGGCTCGACTCGACGAGCTCCGGGAGCACATACGTCGAGAAATACGCAAGGTATGTCGAGTTTCTGCTCGTCCTTCTCCGAGCCCTGCGCCTCCTCCCGGGGCCTCTCTTTCCCTTTACCGCGTTATGTACACGGTAGCACGACTCGCGCGAGTATAATCCCTCGCACGGCGGAGAAGGCGTATATCCTTTTCTCTGTTCTCCGCTGCCCGCTGCCCGCTGCTCCTCTCCTCCGTAGCACCTCTCTGTTACCGTCTGGCCAGGGGAGGAAAAGAGAAATCCGATATGTGTCAGGCCACCGTCGATCTGTGGCACGCCCGTTGAAAACCGGCACGGTCCACGTGACTAATGGATCCGGGCCGGAATTTATTTCCAAAAGAGAAAAAAGGAGGAGCACGGGCCTCGCGCTCTCTCTCCTTCGCGGGGCAGCAATGAGATAAGAAATTACGGGCCCTTACCGCGTATGCCACGAGCGCTAGTGTTTAAAGAGCACCTTTTCGGGACCGGTTGATCGTAAATCAATAACGGAGTCGCTTCGTTACAGCGGAATGAACACAGGTGTCGTCGCACTGACGGGGCTTATTACGCGGGATGATTTACAGAACGCCGGGGATATTTGTTATTAAGCAAGGATCAATTAGTAGCCGATTTTAAAGCATCGAGATTGCGGTCGGCCACGGGAGGGATAGCAAATGTTGAATGCGGTTTTATTCTTGTTCTACAAAGTACTCGTGTGCAATTGTGCAATTTAGTAATTACTCGAAACCAGTCGTATTCTGGCAAAAAGCATAATTGCACGTTAATGTCGGTGTAATCGTAAGCCTGTACTAGTGCATTATCGTTTGTTTACGTAACGTCTTCTCTGTGGAGGTATTCTTGCGCGTGTAAAAGCACTCGTAAATCTTGTATGACGCGTGTATGTGTGTCTAGATAAACCGAGTAAAACATTTTACCGTCTTCTCTTCCGCAAGATAGGTAATTATTTCATTAAATGCAACTCGTGGCCACAAATGTCATTCACGGGTCGGTTGTGATTAGATGATACGCTGCCTGGTCAGGTGTGCTCGCCGGGGAAAAGTCGTAATAAATGTAATGGGAGGTAATAGAATGAAAAGATAGTTGGCATGGGACCCGTGTATAATTTTACGTCTCATTTGCTCCGGTAAAGGAGTGGCGAGTGGACACGCTCTAACAATAAGTAGTAGCAATCGATAGATCAATGATAACGATCGTGCCTGAATGAATCCCGTTGGAGCGAGAGTTTGGTTTCCGATTTGGCGAACACGTCCATTTCTTCGTATGATACAACCGAAATTTTTATATGAAAATATTCACGTACGCTCGTCTCGTTGCAGGAGTTGAAGATAAAAGCGGGCGCCGAGAAGCTGAGGGAAGTGGCGACCGATCGTAAAGCGCTGTCCGACGTGGCGACGATCGTGAAGAAGTCGAATAGTAAATTGAACGAGCTACAGGCCGAGCTCCAGCAGCTGGAGAGTCAAATTATATTGACGCAGGGCCAGCCGCAGTCGCCGCAGCAAAATCACTCGAACGGTCAAGGTAAAGGCAAAGAGTCGCACGGCCGACCACGGCAGATACCATCTTTGTATTCACCTTAATGCTGCGTGGCATTGACCGAGAGGATAAGACAGACTCATGCGCGCCTAAACGGGTTTTATGTAATGCCGCGTGTTAGACTTCGTGCCGATCAATTACCGCTCCGGCCTGGCGGTTCGTGCGCGGCCAGCATGTATCGGCCGCTCGAACCGAACCAGCCATCGATATCGCAAACGAGTTCAAGGATTTTTCGGGGCGACCGTGCGAAATCGAAATTTTAATGCGCGAGGAACTCGTGGGAGTAAATGAAGGATAAACTGCTCGATACATGAGCCGAGTCGAGCGGTTGAACTATCCGTGCTTATCCAATTCTTATCTAAAACACCTAAAGCACAGCTGAACAGCCAATTTGTTATCATATGTTTTTATGTTCCTTCGTAAAGCCGACTCGGAAACGACCGCGTAACTATTTTTTTAACGCATCAATTAATGTTCGTGCTTCTTCACGGGCAACTTATCGATAGATCGTAGTAACGGCGAATACGTTCCGGTACGTTCCCTTGGCCGTCGTTAACGAGCAGTCACTTAATAACTCCACCCGCTAACGAGCCGTCGAGACGACGTCTTCGGCTTATATAAAGCTCAACCGTGCGTGCGAGCTACCGCTTTATTAGCACATCGGATCCGGCAAATCGACCATGTCCAACTTTCCGGAACTCATAACCGTTTTCCTCGGCGATCGTTGTTACGATTATACGATTCGTGATTCGCTAAATTCCCGTTAAAAATTGCCCGCGTCGTCTCGTCCGTCTCTCGGAGTAAAATTTCTTCTCGACTGCGAAATGTATATTCCGATTGCGGATAAAATTCAATTTATCCACTTCGCGGCTGATTCGTTTTCACGCGCTATGAATCACGCCTGTCTGGACTTTGGAACGCATTAGCGCCCGGGACTTTTGCAGAGGGATTATTCTTAACGGTTCGCCCGATGCACGAGACACGCGTGCATATTTGCAGTCGCAACGATACGTTATTCCGGAAACGGTACTCTCCTGGCGCTTCCAGTCACCGTGGCTGGTCATTTCCCCCGCTTTCAATGCCCCGACATATGCATGTAATATACTACGTAGCCAGGCACTCGCCTGACATGAAGAACGATTAACTCCGATCTTCGTAATCGGGGGGTCATGGTACTCTGAATAGTCACGGGCGTAGCGTCGAATTTCAAGTATTCGTTTATCGAGCGATCGGGTTCTTATCGTACAATCCATCGTTCACAATCTACTAGATTAATTCATTCCTCAGGAATATTGAGATATGCTTCAAGATTGTGTCTGTAGCATGTGAGATAGGTTTTGTAGTTCTCGATTAAGCAGATTGATTCTTTGAAGAAGAGACATTCTTTCGTTTATTTAATCAACTGCATAGCTGACAGGTCACAGGTTCGCAATGAACCAATCTAGANCCAGTTTTATTACGACAGTGTAAAAAAAAATGATGGATGTTATGTATTCCGCTTTTACGCATTACGTGTGTCTACTTAAACGATAAACAAAAATATCAGCGCGCGTTAAATCGCCGATAAATGCGTCCGGCGAACAGACTAATCTCAATGACTTATCGTTCTGCTTTCTCTGTTTTTAATAGCCACGACGTTGTCGAGGATACGACGAGGATAGAAGAATTGTACGAATAATCGAATTTCATATCTGTTTCAGGGCGATTATATCAGGCATCCGGTGTACGAACTGTCGAACAAGTATGGAGTGGCTAGCAGTGACCAGGTGCCCCTGCCGGCTCGACTCGACGAGCTCCGGGAGCACATACGTCGAGAAATACGCAAGGTATGTCGAGTTTCTGCTCGTCCTTCTCCGAGCCCTGCGCCTCCTCCCGGGGCCTCTCTTTCCCTTTACCGCGTTATGTACACGGTAGCACGACTCGCGCGAGTATAATCCCTCGCACGGCGGAGAAGGCGTATATCCTTTTCTCTGTTCTCCGCTGCCCGCTGCCCGCTGCTCCTCTCCTCCGTAGCACCTCTCTGTTACCGTCTGGCCAGGGGAGGAAAAGAGAAATCCGATATGTGTCAGGCCACCGTCGATCTGTGGCACGCCCGTTGAAAACCGGCACGGTCCACGTGACTAATGGATCCGGGCCGGAATTTATTTCCAAAAGAGAAAAAAGGAGGAGCACGGGCCTCGCGCTCTCTCTCCTTCGCGGGGCAGCAATGAGATAAGAAATTACGGGCCCTTACCGCGTATGCCACGAGCGCTAGTGTTTAAAGAGCACCTTTTCGGGACCGGTTGATCGTAAATCAATAACGGAGTCGCTTCGTTACAGCGGAATGAACACAGGTGTCGTCGCACTGACGGGGCTTATTACGCGGGATGATTTACAGAACGCCGGGGATATTTGTTATTAAGCAAGGATCAATTAGTAGCCGATTTTAAAGCATCGAGATTGCGGTCGGCCACGGGAGGGATAGCAAATGTTGAATGCGGTTTTATTCTTGTTCTACAAAGTACTCGTGTGCAATTGTGCAATTTAGTAATTACTCGAAACCAGTCGTATTCTGGCAAAAAGCATAATTGCACGTTAATGTCGGTGTAATCGTAAGCCTGTACTAGTGCATTATCGTTTGTTTACGTAACGTCTTCTCTGTGGAGGTATTCTTGCGCGTGTAAAAGCACTCGTAAATCTTGTATGACGCGTGTATGTGTGTCTAGATAAACCGAGTAAAACATTTTACCGTCTTCTCTTCCGCAAGATAGGTAATTATTTCATTAAATGCAACTCGTGGCCACAAATGTCATTCACGGGTCGGTTGTGATTAGATGATACGCTGCCTGGTCAGGTGTGCTCGCCGGGGANTGGTAGAAATAGTTTTAAATGTCCATAATAGCAGTAAGCATGTGACTTGGTAACAAATTCAGTTGATAACAATCGAGATGTGTGTACATTTTTAATCTTGGTTTTTCCGCGTATTAGTCATGTCGAAATTGTCTAGATAACGCAGTGAGGAAGTACAGTTTGGAGAAACAAGTGTTGCCTGCGAATGACGAAAACGTGATCAGACAAAAAAGAACTCTTATTATCTTTCAAGTATGATCAACTACTTGGGACACTTTTGTCTCGCACCTTTCAGCTGTGCTGCTTCGCACGTGTCCTTGTTTCCCGTGCTATCGCTTTCGTTATCAATAACGACGAGAGTGCACGAGATTAGAATAAGATATCGTGGATGGTACGATTCAGGAGAAAGTACAAATATCCCCACTATTCTTTCGGCTCGTGGATACGCCGCCGTAAGAGAAGCAACGTAATCGACCAAGGTTCTCGTTCTCTTTCCAGTTCTCCGAGGCCCGAGCCGTGCGTGCGTGCGTGAGTAGGTACCCTCCGCTTGGGGAACAGTGAAAACGCACTTATACAAATACGTGCTCGCACATAACGCGAGCAACAGCGTATTACGAGAGCCGATCGGCTGAGCGATCGCTCGCGCGGTGTACCGTTCCACGCTCGCGCGTATACATTTAGCCCGCGGCCTCCGTCGGTTCCGATGTGAATCGAGATCGCGTCTCGAGCCGAACCCACGCTTTCGCATTCCACGCTGTCCCGGGTATCGAGGAGGAGGGCCCCGAGGCTCTCCGCCGCTCTCGTGTCCCTCTTTAAGGGACTACTACTACCTGCTTCCTCCCGATTCCTCGAGCCGAGCCGAGCCGTGCCGAGCGAAATCGCGGGCGACAATTTCGCGGTCGGCCGAACGTTAGAAACTCTCGACACAATCCCGTCTCGGATAATAGAGATATCGCGACACGCATGAATTGTACTCCGCCTCGAAAATTACGATCATTTCGTTATTCAGCGCGTACTTATCGAAATGACCGCCAATTCAGCAATTTCCTTTCTTCGCCAGCGCTGCGTCGTGCGTTCTACGCGAGGACAAACGCGACTTTTCGATCGATCGTTCCGACGACGTGAACGTTTTACGCACGTAACAGGCGAAATGTTCGGTCAAGGCTTGTTTCGCGCGGTACAAATGCTCGTAGCGTGAGAAATAATTGGTACATAATGCTGCAACGTGTTCGCAGATTTCATGCACCGGATTTCTGCTTCCGATCGACGCTCGAGAGAGGCCTGAATCGACGCTCGATGGACACACTATGATTTGTTAGGTCTCCTTCTCACCTTTTATCGCCTCTTCGCGTGATATTTGCACCGAGCGTGTGAATTGCTACGAAATAAATGGGACAACGTTGCGTAACGCGTGTGTTCCATAACGCGGATCACGTTGTAGCGCACCGGTGAGCGTGTGTATGCACGCGGTGTAATCCGGATCCCCCGGATGATCTCGATGATGTGGCCGGCGGACTAGCGTAAATGACTCATCGATCCGGCGGAGTTACAGCTAAGAGGATCGTTTCTTTCTTCAGAACTTCGTCGACGTTTGCGAAAAATTCGTATCGCGGAGCCACGCTCTGTTATCCTTTCACCGGGTGGCCTGTAAACCTAGACCAGCTTTATTGCATACAGACTCGGTTTTACGCGCGTTCGAATCTCAACGTTTACCGCCGTGTAACATCAGCCTATTTTTGCCCCGCGTTTCTACTCCGCGTGTGTACGCCGCCGCCCCGAAGGTTGCGCAATTTTTTCGCCCTAGAGAAACTTCACAATATTCGCTAGAACGTTTGACCAAAGTCACGATGATGGAACAGTTCGTTGATCCTTTGGTTTAGACTCTTCCGTCCACTTAGGCGAATTTCTTCGTGAACGTATTTTGTATTAGGTCGTCCAGAAAGTTTTTATATATATGTAATTTATTTTTAATCGTGCTGATATGCTCAGACTTGTACTAATGTCGAAAATCGCGAACCTTCCGGATAAGCTAAAAGAAATATGAAATTATACGGTAGACTTTACTCAACGCGATTTATCCAACTGTTTACTCGAGAGGTGAGTGAGTTAAGGGTTCGCTTATTCTCGGTATGCTCGTGTCGTCATCGGCCGATACGAATAAAAGTCTGAGATCGATAAGGCTTCGTGAGTCACGAATTACAAAAGTCTCGTAACCCGTTGACGTGTATCGACGCATTGACTGGTGGACGTCGATTGTACATACAATGTCGAGTCGCTTCTGTTCGATCACGGGCAACGTGCGACGCCCACGGACGGCGAACGATAGAAAACCACCCGTAGATTCGACCGATACTGTCCGTCGGGCTTATCAGAAACAGCCTTTGGGTGAAACCACTTTACGACGCTTTCCACGGTGCGCCTCGTGTGTATGCGTGTGCGGCAATTTACAAGAACGATACACTCGATGTGTACGTTTCCCTTCGGTCGTAAACTCGCTAAGGAAATCACTCGCCGTCGCAAATTAGCGTCGCGATTTATATCAGCTAATTGACGGCCTGTCTATACCGGGATTTTTACTACATTCGTAGCCGCGGTCTCGTAGCGCACCTTTTAAATGCGCGACTATTTTTTAGAGAACCGGTCGGCCAATTTTCTCGATCGACGCGGACGGTAGTCTCTATGTTAATAACTTCATAGTTGGTGGTCCGACACGTACGAACGCACAAACCTCTTGCACTTTCAATTTACTGTAGATAAAAAAAAATTAGACTCGTCGTTAAGGTTGCATGAACCCTTACATAAAAACAATGACAATTTATTGAAAAAGTTATTGCATCTGGAATTCTTATGTCGTTATTTTTCTAAAAGTTCATTGCTCCAAATATTGAACACAGTTTTTGACGGACTTTACGGCTCATACAACCTTAATAGCCGAGTACTGGCCCTTACTTTAGAACTAAACGCTTTTTCTAGCGGTCGTGTCTGCGCATTATGGTTGAGTAACGCTTCGACCANTGATATTTGCACCGAGCGTGTGAATTGCTACGAAATAAATGGGACAACGTTGCGTAACGCGTGTGTTCCATAACGCGGATCACGTTGTAGCGCACCGGTGAGCGTGTGTATGCACGCGGTGTAATCCGGATCCCCCGGATGATCTCGATGATGTGGCCGGCGGACTAGCGTAAATGACTCATCGATCCGGCGGAGTTACAGCTAAGAGGATCGTTTCTTTCTTCAGAACTTCGTCGACGTTTGCGAAAAATTCGTATCGCGGAGCCACGCTCTGTTATCCTTTCACCGGGTGGCCTGTAAACCTAGACCAGCTTTATTGCATACAGACTCGGTTTTACGCGCGTTCGAATCTCAACGTTTACCGCCGTGTAACATCAGCCTATTTTTGCCCCGCGTTTCTACTCCGCGTGTGTACGCCGCCGCCCCGAAGGTTGCGCAATTTTTTCGCCCTAGAGAAACTTCACAATATTCGCTAGAACGTTTGACCAAAGTCACGATGATGGAACAGTTCGTTGATCCTTTGGTTTAGACTCTTCCGTCCACTTAGGCGAATTTCTTCGTGAACGTATTTTGTATTAGGTCGTCCAGAAAGTTTTTATATATATGTAATTTATTTTTAATCGTGCTGATATGCTCAGACTTGTACTAATGTCGAAAATCGCGAACCTTCCGGATAAGCTAAAAGAAATATGAAATTATACGGTAGACTTTACTCAACGCGATTTATCCAACTGTTTACTCGAGAGGTGAGTGAGTTAAGGGTTCGCTTATTCTCGGTATGCTCGTGTCGTCATCGGCCGATACGAATAAAAGTCTGAGATCGATAAGGCTTCGTGAGTCACGAATTACAAAAGTCTCGTAACCCGTTGACGTGTATCGACGCATTGACTGGTGGACGTCGATTGTACATACAATGTCGAGTCGCTTCTGTTCGATCACGGGCAACGTGCGACGCCCACGGACGGCGAACGATAGAAAACCACCCGTAGATTCGACCGATACTGTCCGTCGGGCTTATCAGAAACAGCCTTTGGGTGAAACCACTTTACGACGCTTTCCACGGTGCGCCTCGTGTGTATGCGTGTGCGGCAATTTACAAGAACGATACACTCGATGTGTACGTTTCCCTTCGGTCGTAAACTCGCTAAGGAAATCACTCGCCGTCGCAAATTAGCGTCGCGATTTATATCAGCTAATTGACGGCCTGTCTATACCGGGATTTTTACTACATTCGTAGCCGCGGTCTCGTAGCGCACCTTTTAAATGCGCGACTATTTTTTAGAGAACCGGTCGGCCAATTTTCTCGATCGACGCGGACGGTAGTCTCTATGTTAATAACTTCATAGTTGGTGGTCCGACACGTACGAACGCACAAACCTCTTGCACTTTCAATTTACTGTAGATAAAAAAAAATTAGACTCGTCGTTAAGGTTGCATGAACCCTTACATAAAAANCCCGACACGTACGAACGCACAAACCTCTTGTACTTTCAATTTACTGTAGATAAAAAAAAAATTAGACTCGTCGTTAAGGTTGCATGAACCCTTACATAAAAACAATGACAATTTATTGAAAAAGTTATTGCATCTGGAATTCTTATGTCGTTATTTTTCTAAAAGTTCATGCTTCAAAATGCTTCAAATATTGAACACAGTTTTTGACGGACTTTACGGCTCATACAATCTTAATAGCCGAGTACTGGCCCTTACGTTAGAATTAAACGATTTTTCTAGCGGTCGTGTCTGCGCATTATGGTTGAGTAACGCTTCGACCAATTAATAACGTATTTTCCATCGCAATTTTCTCGAGGTGATTGTTACATCGTCGATGCACAAGCCGTCCCGATTCTCGTGCTTCTTGTACGCCAGCCGGCGAATTCGCGATCAGCCATTCTTCTAGGCACGCTAATTATTTTAATCAATCCCTTAATGAGGATGTTGCAGAGCACACTCCATCCCCTTTTACGATCTAGCGGAACTCAATTACTCCTTACATGTAATATTAATATGTATTATACCGTAGGAAGTCTNCAGGCACGCTAATTATTTTAATCAATCCCTTAATGAGGATGTTGCGGAGCACACTCCATCCCCTTTTACGATCTAGCGGAACCCAATTACTCCTTACATGTAATATTAATATGTATTATACCGTAGGAAGTCTGGGATATGGTTTGCGAGCCTCGTCTATGTGAATTGCACGCAGCGCGCACAATGCGAGCGCGTGCGATCATGAATGGGTGACGCGCGGAGGGTCATTCGAGTGCACGCACCACGCCGAGAGGAAATCCATGTTACAGCTGATCGTCGGAGCGTCGTCGGATTAAAAATTCTAATTCCGAGTCCGAAGCGAGTAACGCTTTCTTTTTACGGCGACCGCCAGTGCCATATCTATGATTTCTCTCCGACTGCCTGCGCGTTTTTGCTCGTTATCTTTAATGCACTTTTGAACGATTCCCACCCTCGGACGATCTTGCGCCACGCGCGGCGTTCCACGTATAGTAAGTGCATAGGAATGCACGCACGTTTACGGTAGATCGGTAGGAAGAAAACACGGTCCTTTCGAAACGGCACGGCTTAATAAGCGCGGCGGCGGCGGCGGCGGCCGGGTCGTTGATTAGCAAGTTTCACGCGATGCTGTTATCCCCTATGCATCCTTTCAGCGCATGCGAGCAGATTATGCACACTCGAGGAGATACGGTAATACGCGCGCGTCTCTACGCCCGTGTCCCGGAGTAGTTGCGTGCGTTGCACCCCGGAGTCGTCAAAGTGATGAAAGAGATAGCGAGCAGCCGGTGGAAATGAAGGGGGCGAAGAGCCGGCCGTCTCGCGTGTCTCTTTTCCAAAAGATCGTCCGTTAATAATTCTATTCATTGTCTCGCATGGCTGGAGCTTCGGAAAAGGACGGTATAACGCAGAATTTTGTAGCCTGGAAACAAGGCGAGCCTTTGTTGCCCGTTCGTGGTTCACAGAAACGGAGTATAATGGGGCACGTGTTCCGTTGCGCTAATGACATGGTTTCGCGGACTCCTCGACGCGGCATTGTCCCATGAGACCCCTCTCTCTCTCTCTCCCAATGTTTCACCTTTTATTGCGGATCAGTCCTCTGCTCCTCTCGCGTTCGATCTAACGTCACAGTATAAGAAAGTACAGGTTCACTTATTGTATCGGGTCCTGTGATCTAATGACCAATAATTCGTCCTATTGTCGTTTGTACGATTTTATCATGAGCAGGAGTCAATTATTAGTACTCTTCTTGACAGTGTATACTGTTTTTTCTTATATTCTATAATAACGTCCTACGTTATTTGTCATCCTTTTGTTTGAGTCATTTTTACTATCAGACTTTCAGGGGTCTTTTGTTCATTTATGGAGATTTGTATCGGGAATCGAAATCATCAAATTGAATGATACCATATATTTTCTAACAACGTCGCCCTTTCACAGACGCTTCTTGTTTCCTCTGCTCCCTTTTCTCCGTTTCCCGTGAAACGAAAGCTGCGCACACGAGTCGCCTCTCGATGGTATCGGACCGATTTTCAACGACGCTATTCTCGTATGCATTCCCAGGGCCGATATCCTCCTTATTTTCCTCTCTTGCTCTCTGTCCTGCTCCGTAAGCTCTCCTTATTCGGACATGTCAGGCTACGCGCGCACCGCCGATGCAAGTGCGCTCGCATAGGCGTCGTGCGCGCGTTTACGTGCCTCTTTGTCGGCGATGGCCACGTTCCTGCGCCTCGTTACCGTTGTCTTCCGTGCGACTGGTTAAATTCAGCCGTTCAATATCGATGATTCACGTCCAGCTCTCGGGGTCCACGTGTGCACACGCCATGGCGAACTCGAAAGAAGTTTCGTCTTTGCGTTCCACGTGTTCTGAAAATTATTTCAACTGCCTTTGCTCGCGGATTAAATCCATTTGGTACGTAAGAAACTGGTGTGCGTCACGCCGCGCGCGTGTATGCGTCGCCTCCGGGTCTGCGATTCGGAGAGAAATAAAAATGAAGTATCGCGAGGCGTGCCGGGCGTATTAAAACGGCGGTCGCGTACGTTTCGCAAACGCCGGTGTAATTACGTAACTGGAATTGATTACTATAATCGTTTCGGGTCCCGATCCGCCCGGAAACGCCGCTTAATAATCCTTACACCCGTTTTTCATAACGTTTCCGCTCCCAGAACGCGATCCGCTTCTCCGATCGGGGATCTTGTGCAACGCGCGCTCGCGGAAGTCGAACGTGATTAAATATAGAACGATATTATGCAAAATACAAACCGCGGACTCGTGCAGCGGCGTTAACGACAAATCCGTATAATTTATGTCTGACCGCTACGCCAATTATGTTATGCCTCTGCTAATCAGGTAGTCCGCGATCCCGCGTCGTGCGCGACCTTCATTTACATCCGCTTAATTGCACCAGAAACAATGAACGCTAAATTTAACGATCTTACGAACCGAGATTTAGCTTGAAAGATTTCAGGCAAACTTTCGTCCAGGCTTCTCGCGAAGCTTGGAGCCGAGTAAATATTTTCATTCGCCCTTCGGTTTTATTAAAATGAGATTCTTAAAATCGAGAGCTATTATTAAAGCCTGAAATGATGCCGGCCCGACTGACCATTTTTATGGCGTACACAACGTCGGGTTTACGTTTGCCGTCTGCTTGGTTTAGTGAAAACGGGCGATGGGAAATGGGCGAGTACGCGGCGGTGTCCGTGTCTATGGGTGGCAGCGAGACAAAGAAGAGCAAACTCTTTTTCTACGGTCGCATTGTGATACTTAGTAGCGCGTTAAATACGTGGGAGTCCTTCTTAGAGCGCCGCGGAGATATCTCCAGTGGGTTACAGGAAGTGGGATTCGAGTACCTTGCGATTTCACTATTGGACACTCGAGGCTCTCGCTAAGATGTTTACAAGATGTACCGACGCGAACAGACGCCCACGCTGAATTTATGTTCTAAGGAAATATCGCTCCCGTTGATTTATTATATTTTTAATTGAGACATTTTATAAATATGGACGCTGCTACAGAATAATATGTTCCTTAAATACTTGTTGTTATATCGTAAATCAGCGAGGCGATGAAAAGGGACGTTTCATGGGTTTCGCTTCTCGGAGACGAAGTGTAAACTTTTCTGTGATCGAAGTATCTTAGAGTGGATCGAGACTTATCTTGAACGCCTATTTTCGTTTCAGACACGCCTCTGTCACCAATGGGGCCGTCGTCGCCGAGTCAGGAGGGTCTATTCACGGATCTTCGGCTTTTGTCCTTGGAGAAGCAGCTCAATATTGAACTCAAGGTACATCGTTTTTATGAAAAAAAATTATTACATTAAGATTCGTCTTTCCACTTATTCCAATTACGGTTCAATTCCCAAAGCAATTATTAATTTACAGTAGAAACTGATTCTATATCAGTTCAGTTCATTCATTCTATATCAGTTTCATTCATAAATCAATTTTTTTTTATAATATTATATTAAAACGATACCAATCGGATTATTCCAAGAAATATAAAATAGTGATATATATATAATAATTCAGGAAAGGAATGATAGTGGTAATTCTTCATTATTACTCATCTTACGTTATTTCATAAGATAAATGATAAGTGTATCATATCATTTGAGATCATGTCTAATGACTGGCGCAATAATGCTACCGTAATCACTTAGCGATTCGCGGGTGATTAAAAGGATAACAGTTCCAGTCTATCTCGTTGCGTGAGTCACCCGTGAATTGTTGGAATTTTTTCGCCACTAAAGATAGCTTCCCATACGGTGATTTATCAGACTGCAAACTTTCTCTACAATTCTATGAGCTAGTTCGTAATTCTCCGATCAGTTCGTAGCCGAGTTTAAAGAAAAAAAANCTTCATAAGATAAATGATAAGTGTATCATATCATTTGAGATCATGTCTAATGACTAGCGCAATAATGCTACCGTAATCACTTAGCGATTCGCGGGTGATTAAAAGGGTAACAGTTCCAGTCTATCTCGTTGCGTGAGTCACCCGTGAATTGTTGGAATTTTTTCGCCACTAAAGATAGCTTCCCATACGGTGATTTATCAGACTGCAAACTTTCTCTACAATTCTATGAGCTAGTTCGTAATTCTCCGATCAGTTCGTAGCCGAGTTTAAAGAAAAAAAACGCGCGTCATTGAATCTGGCCTTCCGCCAGTCCACAATGTCAACGAATTTTCAATGCCGCCGATATAAACGTGAAAAGAAGGGATATCGACGTCATAGTACGTGATCCGTTCCAGGGTATAATAGGTTTAGCTACTGAGCTGGTGAATACCTACAATGTTTAGGATACGCGTAGTCGATTATCAGACCTTGCAGAGAGAGCACCAACAATGCCGAAATTTCCTTTTAAAAAGGTGAATTACGATCACCGTGTCTGAACACCGTGTAGCAATTTCGAACTCATTTATCATGCACATATTTAAAAACATTAAAGAAATAATATTGAAGTGTCTGTAAAGCAGATGATTAATCGTATGTTCGTTCACGTTTCAGGTGAAGCAGGGAGCGGAGAACATGATACAGAGTTTGACGAGTGGCAGGGATAAGAAATTACTGCAGGAGGCTCAACAGATGCTCGACGACTCTCGCGCCAAAATCGAGTTCCTACGCATGCGAATAATGAAGGTGCGACAGGCTCGTCAGCAACAGCACGCGCGCGGAGATGCGCCACCGCCAAATGGAGAGGCGACTAGCAATAAAGGTACAAATTCATGTGGCAACAGAAAAATCCTGTAACGCTCGTCGTACCAGCGTATTTATGCGAGGGAACATCGTGACTCATACAGAAGTATAGCTACAAGCTACAAGCGTTGCACGGGCGGATTATGATAACTGTTGAAGTGTGTATAGTCAACAGTTTGAACGACGAAGTGAGCTAGCGACTTGATGAAACTAGCGGTTAGAGAAAACAGGATCTCATTCGATTCTTGAGCGATTTTTGTTTGACTTATCAATTGCCGAGGCGTTAATGAGCGGCGCGGACTATGCGACTGCGTTAAGTTTTTGGATCATTTTTATTTCTTGGCATGTATTCAATATAAGATGATCGTTGTCGCGGGCGCCCTGTAAATAAGAATTTCGTGACGGTCACGTTTAACGTCATATCAGATTAAACGTATTTATACACGGGCCGTTAATAAAAATGTTATTTTACTTATCGAGGTGATGAAGAAGTCTGCATGCGTATATCGCGTGTACACGTTAGCTGCGTAGTCCATTTGATTTTTTAAATCAATCGTTATTGTTCTATCGTTCGATTCGTGCGCCAGTAAAAAGAACCGGGTATATATGGACGCCGCTCGGAGGACACCGGCGGTCTAGCGTGACGCAAAAACAATCTCGCTTTCGGTATCAAGCGATCACAGTCGCGTTTTAGTAAGTCACCCGTTCGGGGTTCGTAATTCACTCCATGTGCTTTCGATTCCTGTTTCATACGAAGGAAAGGTGTTCGCGCGAACGCGAATGCTCGTACGACTCGTGTGAGAATTTATAATCATTATCGCGGTAGGTACGTCCGCAGCCGTGGGCATAAAGTCGACAATTCTAATTGCAGATAGGTACGAGCCCAGTTTGGAGCTGGCGTTAGAAGAAAGAGTGGAGGAGCTACGGCACCGTTTGCGAATCGAAGCTGCAGTCGTGGAAGGGGCTAAGAACGTGATACGACTTCTACAAAGTGCCAAAGTCGCCGATAAGAAGGCGTTAACGGAGGTACGTATGATCATTTCCTGTCCACTGTACCAGGCGATAACATGTGTGCCACGTAGGGACTGACGTTCGATAATGAAAAGCTTTTGTGCCGTTGTACCGTTCGAGATAGGCCGTTAAAAGAGAACCATTGATGGCCTATACCTGTACCCGACAGACATGTCCGTCGTTCGAAAGCCTCCATCTCATTGTACGTTCCTCGAACGAGTCTTCTACACGAAGAGATTCATTAGCGTCGCTATTTCTATCTATAAAATCGCGTTCAAAGTCGAGGACCATAGTGGCCGCGACTCGATTCGAAAAACATGTCTTCGTCGTGACGTAAGCGGACCACGTTGCGAGCCCACGTAAATCGAAACTAGGGATACGATTTTCCTTGTATCCGGCCGCACGAAAACGCGTCCGACGTAGAACGGCTACGTCGGGCTTCGAACGTTTCGTGCGGTGGCGTATACGCACCAGTCTCGAAATAGCGCCGCCTAATCCCCGCTACCCCGAGCGTCTTCTATGACGCCTTTTCGGGTCGCGCTTAGTTACCACCTATCGAGGGAGCTGGCATAACCAGCAGTCGTAAGCAACGCGATAAACCAACGACATGTGCGCCAATCAACCGCGAAACGACCGCTCGATCTGGTGCGCTCGTGCACTCTACATGGACGTTCCTGCCGGTGACACCCGTGTCCGTGGATAATCCGCGCCGCCGTATAAGCCTGAGGATCTACGTGTGACCTGAATCCGAAGACTGATTCGAGTTAAAGTCGCCCAATTCGCCACACACTCCAAGAAGACTGACGTGTCTCTTACGCGATATCGTCGCCGCTCACCCGAGATTCGCACCTGTGGATGCAGCGAGTAGTCGAAATTCAAGAAGCTCAAACGAAGAGGTTCCTAGTTGTCACGTACGACGATCGTCCTCCCGGTGGTTTTTCAGAAGCACCGAGCACTTCCGTGAACTTCCGAGATGGAAGCCGACTAACAGAAATAGAGCGAGACGTGCTGCACGTTGAAGATTAGTGCGAAGGCGAAAATGTCTTGACTACCAGTTGACGTACAAGTTATTTTAACCGAGTTCACTTTCCGAATAGTCGTAAATTTAAGGACGAAGGAAACGTGCATTTATTTAGACTGGCGGAGGAGGATAGTATTATTTTCTAATTCATTTTGCGAGGCGGTAGAAGAGGATCGATTCTGTACAGTGAACGCCGAGATTCACGTAAAAGTATCCACTGTTTCCAGGTATACTTGGGCCGACTGTACGCTGCTCCAAATTTATTGTGCTAATTATATCTAGCTGAACTCTACGTACGATTTGTCATTTCATGGGAAACTAATTCGATATTTCAACTATCTACCTACGCATTTGGAAGGCAAAGATAGTAAATTGAACTATATATTAATGTTATAGTGCTATGATAATGCCAGTTTAATAATGAAATATTGAAAGTAGAAATGACTGCCATTATCTTGTGAAGAGCTCCTTCGGTGTAAGTGACTGCTCTAGAATTTTGATACGTAATATTGGAACGATACAACAAGACTCCGAAATTGCTTGAATATAGTAATACCGATTCTGAAAATAGACCACGGAGACGCAGTATCACAGAATCTCCGTTCTTCCACGAAGAACTATCGTATATATGTACGGATTTGTGAAATACTATCTGAAAATACTCTGACTCGGTTCGAGAGCGTTTAATCAATTTTTATAACAATTACGCAATCGATGCTCCGTGAAACAGACCGTCAAACGATTTGCTAGAATTCTGCGACGAACGGCGAGCCACGCAGTGTTCCATTTCTGGCGGAAACGAGCGACCGTTGGAATCGATGTGCCACGGAACGACGGCATCAAAAGAACGTCGGATTCTCTTCGCAACGGAGGAGATAAGCGGTCGCTGCACTGATGCGTCCTTGCAGCGGAGGAACCGATTGAACCCTCGCGGCGACGATGTTCTGCGGTGGATAACGGCGTGGAGAAGATTAAAGAAAAAGGCGACGGTATGTACGGGCGGCCAGGAAGCAGCAGCGATAATTCGGGCAACGCGCAACCACCGCCGCCGTGGCTGGTGCGTGCAGAAGTCACGATTCGCCACGGTACACCGGCGACCACGGAATCCGGTCAAGTCCCGGTAGGTGTGTCCTCGACTGTCACGGATCCGGGCGGCGTTCGCATGATATACCGATGGAACACCACCCAATCATCACCGTCGCCCACGGTTCCGGTAGTCACCACTTCCGGCCCGTCTTCGTCCTCCAGCTCGTTCGGTTTCCAACGAGGAAACATACTGTTCACGTCGACACCGCCTCCTAGAACGACGCCAAGCTCTTACACGATACCAAGATCGTCGGGATCGTCTGGCAACGATGAATCTGTGTCGTCCAGAGGACGAGGCATGAACATTTCCGATTCGGGTTACAACAGCGAGCAGTTCTCATACTCGAGTTTACCATCCCGTCGCCCGTCTCAACAATATAATCGCCGATGCAGAAGCACGTGCAGTATAGTCTTATCTGCTGTGGACACTACGGACAGTTCGAAGAAAGAAACTTCCAGTAGAATTACGAGCAGCGAGAATGTCAAACATACGTACGACAATTCCTGGCGTCATCATTCGTCGCATCAACACGTTTTTTCGCGTCATCAGTTCAGCACAGTGCCGGAAGTTTGCGAAGAGGAAGGAAGCGCGTCGAGTACGCATTTCTCCAGTCGTACCGAGGACAAAGTCACGACCAAATCGTCGACCATCAGCAAGGACGCCTCTTCGCAGACGACGGACATAGAGTCCCGGGAATCCACGTCGACGGTCGTCAACAAGAGCAAAGTGAGAAGGAAAACGAGCACCGGTCTCCAACCCTCGTACGAGCAGAAGAAGAAGAAGGTGAGTTATTTCTTTCAGGTACGATAGGCATTCGCACTTGATCCGTACGTGTCTGCTTTTAGCAAGATAATCGAACNACGACCATCAGCAAGGACGCCTCTTCGCAGACGACGGACATAGAGTCCCGGGAATCCACGTCGACGGTCGTCAGCAAGAACAAAGTGAGAAGGAAAACGAGCACCGGTCTCCAACCCTCGTACGAGCAGAAGAAGAAGAAGGTGAGTTATTTCTTTCAGGTACGATGGGCATTCGCACTTGATCCGTACGTGTCTGCTTTTAGCAAGATAATCGAACGCCATCGACAACTTCTGAGATCGCGAGCGCCGCTCCTTCAACGCAGGACACGGAGAAATCCGACTCCTCGGGGAAAGACGACAGTGCGAAGCGGAAATCGCGAACCGTGCACATCGACGTGTACTGCACCGGATCCGACGACGACGAAAACTCCGAGACATCGAGCGAGAACGAATGCGACACTCCAATGACGGTGTTCGAGAACCCGGACCTGAGGGTCACGCACACCCAAGTGTTGGGCGACGTACTTCCTAGGGGATTTCAAGATGACAAAGCATTTTTGAAACGCGCCACGGAACGACGATGCGACAGCTTCAAGAACGCGCCGATGAGGATGCCTTCCATAGCTAGCTCGAAGGGATACGACAGTGACGACGTGTTCAGCTCACTTTATCCTTCGCAGTACAGCTCTTATACCGCGCTTCGAGATCTCGATTCGGCGCCTTGGTCCGCCGCATCCTCTAACACGGGTATCCCGTTCGATTACGACTCCACTATCGCGACCTCGTCCAAGGATACTCTGTCGGACATAGAATCTTTGATAAACAGTAAACTCGCTTTGACTCCAACTGACAGTTTCGAGTATGCTAGTAGCACCGATCGCGAGAGGGTACGAAAAATGGAAGAGATGTTGTCGAAAGCCAAGGGCGGGGAAAAACAATGGCGTTCTCCGGAAATTGAACGCAAACATATGTTGCGAACACGAAAGGTGAAGGGGAAGACCGCAGAGAAGTCCGAAGAATTGGAATGGTCGTCGGCCGACAGCGGCGACGATACCGACGGAAGTAGTACGGTCGGGTGGAGTTTCATATCTAGTGATGAGACTCAGCGAATGGTTAAGAGAACTGAGAGTGTTCGGCGAACAAGTAAAACTACCACCGAGTACCCGGAAACGACTACAAGTATGGCTGAGCAAGAGCTCTTAAAGCAAAAGAATTCACAGGATCATTCTGGTTCCACAACGCGTAGCGGTAGTATTCCTCAACCATACGCCTCTAGAGAGCAAATAGGATTTTTCGGTTCCAAAAGCCCATCCCCTCTTCCGTCGAAAGTACCCTCGCGAGTCACTTCACCCTTTATGACTCCTCAGGGTGAGAGAACCGACCATATCCTGAAGGCCTCGATATTCGGCAAAGTCGTGAATGCGTTTCGAAAGCCAGGTCATCATATAGGACCATCTAAGAATCCCTCGTGTTCCTGCGAGCACTGTCGAAGCCATTTCGAAAAAGAAAGTTTGCGGGATCGTTCTAGTTCTATAAGCGAATTCGAACGTTATACCGGCTTTCGTTTACTGAATAGAAATAAGATAGCTCGTCCCACCCCCAAATAAAAATGACAATTCTCGAGACTTGATATTAT
>SMSR01016116.1:98358-124002 GCA_019453355.1 Ceratina japonica | reverse complement strand
GAGTATGCTAGTAGCACCGATCGCGAGAGGGTACGAAAAATGGAAGAGATGTTGTCGAAAGCCAAGGGCGGGGAAAAACAATGGCGTTCTCCGGAAATTGAACGCAAACATATGTTGCGAACACGAAAGGTGAAGGGGAAGACCGCAGAGAAGTCCGAAGAATTGGAATGGTCGTCGGCCGACAGCGGCGACGATACCGACGGAAGTAGTACGGTCGGGTGGAGTTTCATATCTAGTGATGAGACTCAGCGAATGGTTAAGAGAACTGAGAGTGTTCGGCGAACAAGTAAAACTACCACCGAGTACCCGGAAACGACTACAAGTATGGCTGAGCAAGAGCTCTTAAAGCAAAAGAATTCACAGGATCATTCTGGTTCCACAACGCGTAGCGGTAGTATTCCTCAACCATACGCCTCTAGAGAGCAAATAGGATTTTTCGGTTCCAAAAGCCCATCCCCTCTTCCGTCGAAAGTACCCTCGCGAGTCACTTCACCCTTTATGACTCCTCAGGGTGAGAGAACCGACCATATCCTGAAGGCCTCGATATTCGGCAAAGTCGTGAATGCGTTTCGAAAGCCAGGTCATCATATAGGACCATCTAAGAATCCCTCGTGTTCCTGCGAGCACTGTCGAAGCCATTTCGAAAAAGAAAGTTTGCGGGATCGTTCTAGTTCTATAAGCGAATTCGAACGTTATACCGGCTTTCGTTTACTGAATAGAAATAAGATAGCTCGTCCCACCCCCAAATAAAAATGACAATTCTCGAGACTTGATATTATCTCAATACGTTACTCAAATATTATAGTTATACTTTCCCTATTTCTTCGTGAAATCGTATCGAATGTATAATATTATAAGGTTGTGTTTTCTTATGTATAATGCGTGTGTTTAAGTTATTTATTGATGAAAACATACTGTATTCCATACTCGTAATTCTTTTTTTTATTCGTAATTGACAATTGTTGTGATCTGCGAAAACATTCTGCTAAATACCGAGCATTTATGTAAACCAATCGATAGATACAATTATTTATGCTCTTAATGCTGTTAATAAATATTGATTATATTAGTAACGACACTTCATTACACATAAATTAACCCTGTGTTCATCTTACGCAAACACTCGCCCTTAATCACCATCTTTTTACATTTTATTTTAAATTAATTTAGGCCCAAGCAAGTCTCGCAGAATCGAGTAGAAAATTGGACCTGCTGAGATTATCCCTTGAACTCAGAAGGCAGGAATTACCACCTGACAGCGGAACCGCTGCGCAATTGAAGAGAGAATTAGCTAGCGTACAATCAGCCAGCCCAGTCCCTGTAACATACACGTCTTTGCAACCGTTTCGTGGTCCTTTAGAAGGCAAGGCTACGGTGCCTGCTTCGGTTTCAAGATGTGCTGCTGTCACTGGACAATTAGAGGTAAAAATGACAAACGAGACGGAATCGGGATGGAGATATGTTATATAAAATTCTCTGGAACAGTAATGGATCAGTGTACGTAATTCGTGATTGTAGGTAAGATTAATGGGATGTCAAGACTTGGCGGAGGAAGTGCCCGGACGTACAAGAAGAGAGCATCCTGCTAGTCCGGATTTACGTAGTTTCGTTAAAGGTGTCACGGGACGTAGTTCGAGCAAATCGTACAGTGTTAAAGATGAAACGAGTAGTATGTGTCCTGTAAATATTAGGAAATCGTATACAGGAATCTTGATGTAATATTCATTTTTTTTGTTATAGATGATATTATGGCGGTCATTAAATTGGACAACCAAACAGTAGGGCAAACGAGTTGGCGTCCATGTTCGCAGCAAGCTTGGGATCAAAGGTATATTTTTTATTACATGTATGCAAGTTTTTTTTAGAAGTACCGAAGTAGAAATACTCTTTTATACATAGGAGGAGCTACAAATATGTCACATATACACGTACATTGTTCCTATAGGTTTTCCATCGAACTAGATAAATCGAGAGAACTTGAAATAGGCATTTATTGGAAAGATTGGAGGTCGCTTTGTGCTATAAAGTTTTTACGTTTAGAAGAGTTCATCGACGATGTGAGACACGGGATGGCTCTGCAATTAGAGCCGCAAGGTCTTCTCTTCGCTGAAATTAAATTCTTGAACCCTATGATTTCGAGGAAACCTAAGTTGCAACGGCAACGTAAGATCTTCAAACAACAAGTGAAAAACTTCCCGCGAGCTAATCAAATGAACATTAACGTTGCAACGTGGGGCAGGCTTCTGAAACGATCAGCTCCCTCGTTACATAATACAAGAAACTCCGAAAGTCCGCCATCAGGTGAATGCACACTGCTCGCCGCGTTAAGGCCGGTGATTGATAGCTTTACGAATTCGTATGTTTAGGACCGCAACCTCTGCAGCTAGTTTTCGACACGTCGTTAGAAGACAAACCAGAAACCCCTGGGGAATTGCCTGATCCTGAGAAGGGTGGCTTAGGCGGAGCTAGGCCATTGGGATTATCAACTTCGAGTAATAGCCCGACACTGCCACGCCCTCCAGAGCATCCGCCGCCTCCTCCACCTACGGTCGCAAAGAAACCCTCGATGCCTGCACCACCGCCACCGCCGAAGTTAGACCAAGAGGTAAGTTATCTGACATTTACACTCCATTATTCTGCAGTTTTTATTGGCGCGACATTTACATTTTCCGAGACGTATTAGGAAACAATTCTTTCGGGCAATATTTTATATCTCGTGGAAAAATTGTAATTATTTATATCTCTTTGCAAGTACGTATTTCGACGTATTTCTAGCATTTCTATTTACTTGAAAGGTTCAGGGTTTTGGTACACTGGTTATGGGTAAAGAGAAACCATGTAGAATATGTGCATACAGTATATTATTACCATATTAAGTTGATATACTTGCTAACGTTTGTATATATTATATATATTTCGTTAAGGCATGATAGCACATATTATTTATTTCAACTACGCAAATGCTTCGAAAGTATTATAGATTTTTATGACAATTCAGTTCGTACAGTGCAACGACTTGTTAAATGCTTAAAAGCATGCAATTTTTTTCATTTAATTTCTACGTTAATTTTATGTTTTCTAAATCATTATTTTTTACGCATAAGCATCTCTCACGCGCGTAGCACCAACGAAACAAAGATAGATTATAATGCGCATCGTGCTGTTTATTCGTTTAAAAGAAGTTGCAGCAAACTCCTTTGAATGATTAGATTAATTTATTTGCGTAATATATTTATATTAGAGCCGATTTTCGCTCACTATAATTAAAGCATACCGCAATCTAAAGTAGCTTTTAGAGCTAAGCAGATAGTAATGTAGTTACAGAGTGCATTAAGGGAATTTGACTTCCTGCACAACGAGGAAAAGGGAGGTCCTCACGGGGCAATTTTGAGGCCTCTTGTAACAGAGCCTCGTCCCGTGCTGATTGCACCACCCTCTCCACGCACACCCTCGCCCCAACCCGTCGTCGAGTTTCCTGAAGATGAGGTACATACCTCCGATACACGCAGCTTTATTTTTATTTGTCGTCTTTATACTCCTTCCACTAACACGTACAACACGAAATTGTGTTCTGTTAACATCATTTAACGAAACACCATTACAGTTTCTTCTTTTTATCATTTCAATAACTCTCTTTCCAGTAGTAAAACTTTTTTGCATGTCTGTATGTATTTATGTATAAAAGCTTTTAATACTCGTAAATGTTTTGTATAATCTCCACAGTTATCTCGCTTCAAGTGTCGCAATACTTGTTTACTCAACAGCTTAGTGATTTCTTTATTAATTAGTGAAAATACTACTATATACGTGGAATTTAATAAATCGAGTTTGGTCATGGAACACGTTAATCATGTATGCATTACACTGAATAATTCAAGTTTTAAAGTTATGCTTAACAGACCTGTACAGTACATCGAATAATAACATTTAATACTATAAATTAATATCAAAATTAATACGTTAGTGTAATGTTATCTCTCATGATAAGTATAATATTCTTGATTAATATAATACGATGATTGTAGGTTGTATACGAAATGCCGAGCAAACCTTCTCAATATAGAGACAGTGCTTACGAGTCGAGGAGACACTCGCAACTCACGGGAATGACTATAGACAACTTTAGGCTACTTTCCGTTCTCGGCCGTGGCCACTTTGGAAAAGTAATCCTGTCGCAGTACAGGAATACAGGGGAATACTTCGCGATCAAAGCACTGAAGAAGGGTGACATAATAGCCAGAGACGAAGTAGAGTCGTTGCTTTCCGAAAAGAGAATATTCGAAGTGGCGAATGCGACTCGTCATCCTTTCCTTGTAAATCTGTTCGCTTGCTTTCAAACTGAGGTACACATTAATTTCACTTTCATGATTAATAATTATGCTTTAATAAGGCTCTTACGTAATAAATTTTACTTCTTANTTTTTTGTTATAGATGATATTATGGCGGTCATTAAATTGGACAACCAAACAGTAGGGCAAACGAGTTGGCGTCCATGTTCGCAGCAAGCTTGGGATCAAAGGTATATTTTTTATTACATGTATGCAAGTTTTTTTTAGAAGTACCGAAGTAGAAATACTCTTTTATACATAGGAGGAGCTACAAATATGTCACATATACACGTACATTGTTCCTATAGGTTTTCCATCGAACTAGATAAATCGAGAGAACTTGAAATAGGCATTTATTGGAAAGATTGGAGGTCGCTTTGTGCTATAAAGTTTTTACGTTTAGAAGAGTTCATCGACGATGTGAGACACGGGATGGCTCTGCAATTAGAGCCGCAAGGTCTTCTCTTCGCTGAAATTAAATTCTTGAACCCTATGATTTCGAGGAAACCTAAGTTGCAACGGCAACGTAAGATCTTCAAACAACAAGTGAAAAACTTCCCGCGAGCTAATCAAATGAACATTAACGTTGCAACATGGGGCAGGCTTCTGAAACGATCAGCTCCCTCGTTACATAATACAAGAAACTCCGAAAGTCCGCCATCAGGTGAATGCACACTGCTCGCCGCGTTAAGGCCGGTGATTGATAGCTTTACGAATTCGTATGTTTAGGACCGCAACCTCTGCAGCTAGTTTTCGACACGTCGTTAGAAGACAAACCAGAAACCCCTGGGGAATTGCCTGATCCTGAGAAGGGTGGCTTAGGCGGAGCTAGGCCATTGGGATTATCAACTTCGAGTAATAGCCCGACACTGCCACGCCCTCCAGAGCATCCGCCGCCTCCTCCACCTACGGTCGCAAAGAAACCCTCGATGCCTGCACCACCGCCACCGCCGAAGTTAGACCAAGAGGTAAGTTATCTGACATTTACACTCCATTATTCTGCAGTTTTTATTGGCGCGACATTTACATTTTCCGAGACGTATTAGGAAACAATTCTTTCGGGCAATATTTTATATCTCGTGGAAAAATTGTAATTATTTATATCTCTTTGCAAGTACGTATTTCGACGTATTTCTAGCATTTCTATTTACTTGAAAGGTTCAGGGTTTTGGTACACTGGTTATGGGTAAAGAGAAACCATGTAGAATATGTGCATACAGTATATTATTACCATATTAAGTTGATATACTTGCTAACGTTTGTATATATTATATATATTTCGTTAAGGCATGATAGCACATATTATTTATTTCAACTACGCAAATGCTTCGAAAGTATTATAGATTTTTATGACAATTCAGTTCGTACAGTGCAACGACTTGTTAAATGCTTAAAAGCATGCAATTTTTTTCATTTAATTTCTACGTTAATTTTATGTTTTCTAAATCATTATTTTTTACGCATAAGCATCTCTCACGCGCGTAGCACCAACGAAACAAAGATAGATTATAATGCGCATCGTGCTGTTTATTCGTTTAAAAGAAGTTGCAGCAAACTCCTTTGAATGATTAGATTAATTTATTTGCGTAATATATTTATATTAGAGCCGATTTTCGCTCACTATAATTAAAGCATACCGCAATCTAAAGTAGCTTTTAGAGCTAAGCAGATAGTAATGTAGTTACAGAGTGCATTAAGGGAATTTGACTTCCTGCACAACGAGGAAAAGGGAGGTCCTCACGGGGCAATTTTGAGGCCTCTTGTAACAGAGCCTCGTCCCGTGCTGATTGCACCACCCTCTCCACGCACACCCTCGCCCCAACCCGTCGTCGAGTTTCCTGAAGATGAGGTACATACCTCCGATACACGCAGCTTTATTTTTATTTGTCGTCTTTATACTCCTTCCACTAACACGTACAACACGAAATTGTGTTCTGTTAACATCATTTAACGAAACACCATTACAGTTTCTTCTTTTTATCATTTCAATAACTCTCTTTCCAGTAGTAAAACTTTTTTGCATGTCTGTATGTATTTATGTATAAAAGCTTTTAATACTCGTAAATGTTTTGTATAATCTCCACAGTTATCTCGCTTCAAGTGTCGCAATACTTGTTTACTCAACAGCTTAGTGATTTCTTTATTAATTAGTGAAAATACTACTATATACGTGGAATTTAATAAATCGAGTTTGGTCATGGAACACGTTAATCATGTATGCATTACACTGAATAATTCAAGTTTTAAAGTTATGCTTAACAGACCTGTACAGTACATCGAATAATAACATTTAATACTATAAATTAATATCAAAATTAATACGTTAGTGTAATGTTATCTCTCATGATAAGTATAATATTCTTGATTAATATAATACGATGATTGTAGGTTGTATACGAAATGCCGAGCAAACCTTCTCAATATAGAGACAGTGCTTATGAGTCGAGGAGACACTCGCAACTCACGGGAATGACTATAGACAACTTTAGGCTACTTTCCGTTCTCGGCCGTGGCCACTTTGGAAAAGTAATCCTGTCGCAGTACAGGAATACAGGGGAATACTTCGCGATCAAAGCACTGAAGAAGGGTGACATAATAGCCAGAGACGAAGTAGAGTCGTTGCTTTCCGAAAAGAGAATATTCGAAGTGGCGAATGCGACTCGTCATCCTTTCCTTGTAAATCTGTTCGCTTGCTTTCAAACTGAGGTACACATTAATTTCACTTTCATGATTAATAATTATGCTTTAATAAGGCTCTTACGTAATAAATTTTACGTCTTACAGGCACATGTGTGTTTCGTAATGGAATATGCGGCGGGAGGAGATCTCATGATGCATATACACGCGGAAGTGTTCAGAGAGCCGCGGGCTGTATTTTACTCGGCGTGTGTCGTGCTAGGTTTGCAATATTTGCACGAAAGTCGAATTATATATAGGTAAATATTTAAAACTAAAAATAGAAAACGGAATGTACAATTAATTTTGCTAAATCTTAATGTTTAAAATTTACAGAGATTTAAAGTTAGACAATTTATTACTGGATACGGAAGGATACGTGAAGATTGCTGATTTTGGTTTGTGCAAAGAGGGAATGGGATACGGCGAGAGGACAGGAACGTTCTGTGGCACTCCAGAATTCTTGGCCCCCGAAGTTCTTACTGACACTTCGTACACGCGAGCCGTTGACTGGTGGGGTCTCGGCGTGTTAATATTTGAAATGCTTGTCGGCGAGGTGAGCATAGTTAGATTGGAATTCATTATGCATCGCGGTCGCTAAATACTAATTATGATTTTCGAACTTAGTCGCCATTCCCTGGTGACGATGAGGAGGAGGTATTCGATTCTATCGTGAACGAGGAAGTTCATTATCCACGATCGCTCTCACTAGAAGCGGTAGCAATAATGCGAAGGGTAAGCGTCGATTTTTAAATATATTTCTTATTGTTAAGACGATAAATTAATATTCTCATCTGATTTCAGTTACTAAGAAAAAATCCTGAAAGGAGGTTGGGTAGTAGTGAGAAAGATGCTGAAGATGTTAAGAAGCAAGCGTTCTTCAGGCAAATATCTTGGGACGATCTATTGTTGAGACGTGTTAAGCCGCCATTTGTTCCCGTAATTGTAAGTATCATTTTCCGTCGATTCATGCTGTTTAATATGTTTAATGATAAATCGTGTCTATGATTGTATTTCAGCGTTCTGTGGAGGATGTTAGTAATTTTGATGAGGAGTTCACATCAGAAAAACCTCAATTAACTCCACCTAAAGATCCTAGGCCACTTACAGATTTAGAACAAGATCTATTCTCAGATTTCACATACATGGCTGACTGGTGCTAGCCATAGTAACAGTGTTTATCGACTTTTTTGTTAAATTTGATATAATGATCATTTAGCGTTTTATTACCTTTTAAACGTCATCTTAGGGGCAATCAATAACACAGGTAATTCTACATTTGTTCGATTATCAGGACAGTATGTTCCATATTTCCTAACGTTACGTTACTGTACAGATGTTTTATTTTTAATATCATCATATAATCCGGCATATAGAATTAAAAGAGGAATGTTCAATATACGAATCTCAGGTTTTTAATTAATATGTGTGAATGTAAAACGTTTAACTCGTAGTTTATATACATTCAGATTTGCATTCGTCACAACTATATACAATGTAGTGAATAATCAAAGCCTTTTTAAATAGTCGAACGTAAATGTTCAGATTTTTAATCAGCCGAAAGACCAGAAGGGAAACATAAATTGTACAATTGTACTTTTGTATCATGTTCATATTTTGATACAAAGCTGCCGTTTATAATCGGGATTTACAAATATTTATACCGTTCAATTGAAACTGATCAGATCTCGTCACGATTCTAAATATTGACCAAACGACATGTCCGTTCGAAGTATTCTTTCGCAACTCCCACTTTGCACGTACGTTTTTACGTATAATAATAATAATCATACTCCAGCTACTCAACAATCATATATCCTCGTAACGTAAAGAATGTTTCACTGTATAAACATTATATATTATAATTCATAAAGTGCAGAAAATAAATCAAAACGTAGTTATATTTGCTCATGCTCATGTGATAGGGAATTGAATGGAGAAATGGCACTATGTACGACAGTGTTGATCAATATAATCATAGTTAACACTGGACGCTTTAATTATATTAGTCACGTGTACCTAATCACTAATACCGAACGGAAACTAAGACCAGTTATTGACAATTGACTCGTAGCGATGCGAAGTACAATTGACCGCATCGCCGTTTACTTTTCAAAAAAGCAATTCCACAAGTTTGATTCCTATGATGTTCTTATACGTTTTACAGTATCGCTTTAGTTACATATTTTCATGGGTCCAGTGTTTGATAGAATACTTACCGTGTTCTAGTGCTACACATTGTAAATATGTAACCAAATATTGAGAAGTAACAATGCATAAGATTTGTAAGTACAATAGCATTAACTTAATATGTCACGTGGGTGACAGCCTAACTTCTTATTAGCATGTTCTATAATAAACATCACTTTGTAGCTTCCTCATTTTTGTCCTTTTTCATTTTGTATCACTAACTTTGTGAATCGTGATTATTCTCTACGATCATTATATAACATTTATAGTTTGTGAAAACTTTTTATAACAATTTCGTAGATACGAAATTTCTATTCTTGTCTTCTCGTTTAAAACAATGAACATGCTTCCATACATAATTTTCAAAAGATTTCAATAACAATACACGATATATTAGCTCTAATAATACTAAGCTCGCGCATACTTCATATTATTGTGAATCTATCGAATCATTTAACAATTACTGTGCAACTTTTATATAAAAGGATTTTTTAAATGGAACCTTGATATTCGCTGCTGCTTGCATATATCTAAATTAGCGATTCCTGAACAAACAAAAAATCCGTCTGAAATACGCCCAAGGAAATGATGAAAAACGTATTAATCACTGTGATAGTCATGAAATGGTATCATTTAAATTTTTCTTATACAATAAGCACTATCGTGTAAGCTTTCGATCATTACAAGTCGTCCTAAAAAGAACGCAGTATTTGGAATTGTAATACGGAAAATTGATTGTATAATTTGTGATAGAGTTCCGAGTGTATCTCGTACTCTAGTTGCCT
Source organism: Ceratina japonica (assembly GCA_019453355.1). Taxonomy (NCBI): domain Eukaryota; kingdom Metazoa; phylum Arthropoda; class Insecta; order Hymenoptera; family Apidae; genus Ceratina; species Ceratina japonica. The sequence continues at coordinate 114,022 of SMSR01016116.1, read as the reverse complement.
TAATGCACTAATAAATTAATAACCACTCGGTAACTATTTTATACAGAGACCTTGTATATTAAAAACGAAAACTCATTTATACGAAGGTGCTCGTGCAACGCATTACTCCTAACGTGCCTGTTTTTATACAATTCTCGTGCATAGATTCGAAAACCTATGTATGATTGAGTAATTATATTACGAGTTTTTAGTTAAACAAAAAAAGCATACGTGTATCTTTTCAATGTATGATAGACAAGAAAATATGGGATCATCGGAAAATGTTTATCCTCGCCACCTGTTAATGACTCCAGTGCGATAAATGAGGTTTGAAGAGAAACAATGAAACATATATACTCTGAAGTGCTGCTAAACAATTTTAAAAAATCTTTATTTCTACAGTTTATAAATGGCTATATTATTTCTACGTGTGAACTGCCAAACTACTCACTTCTATAAAAAATGAATTATCCTCTGTATTAATTAATATTTTCTTGTCACTGTATTTATACTCTATGAATTAACATTTAAGACGTATGTACACATATACATAAACGATATATATATACATATATATATTATGGATACGCGATTAAGCAGATTATTAATTTAAGGCCATAGTTATAAGTAGTTTTTACGAGGGCGACGATTCTATGTGTAAACTACAATGGTATGTCATTTGAGAAATAGCAATTGAAAGATGTATATAATATACAAGTGTCGTCAATTTTTTTGTAGATAGATCTATTTTTATACATAAAACGTAACATAGTGCTATTATATGATTCTAACATTAGTTTAGTGTATTCGTTATATTTNTTGTTAATGACTCCAGTGCGATAAATGAGGTTTGAAGAGAAACAATGAAACATATATACTCTGAAGTGCTGCTAAACAATTTAAAAAAATGTTTATTTCTACAGTTTATAAATGGCTATACTATTTCTACGTGTGAACTGCCAAACTACTCACTTCTATAAAAAATGAATATATCCTCTGTATTAATTAATATTTTCTTGTCACTGTATTTATACTCTATGAATTAACATTTAAGACGTATGTACACATATACATAAACGATATATATATACATATATATATTATGGATACGCGATTAAGCAGATTATTAATTTAAGGCCATAGTTATAAGTAGTTTTTACGAGGGCGACGATTCTATGTGTAAACTACAATGGTATGTCATTTGAGAAATAGCAATTGAAAGATGTATATAATATACAAGTGTCGTCAATTTTTTTGTAGATAGATCTATTTTTATACATAAAACGTAACATAGTGCTATTATATGATTCTAACATTAGTTTAGTGTATTCGTTATATTTATCTGTAGCTAACAGTAATGAAACAGCATGTGCCTCATACTTGCAGTGTTTAACTAAATCATTTAATAGTATAAAGATAGAAAATGCTTGTGAATTATTATTATTGAGCAATAAGTTATTTAATATTTACATTTGCAATGGCAGCTTAATACATATCACTCGTAGTAGCTACATAGGATTTAGTGAACTTCACGATATTTCAGAAACATAAATTTCGATAATAAACATTTAAAGAAAATACGAAATTTTCTAACTTGTATTTATTAATCCTAAAAAAAATCCAGAATATGATTGTTGGTCGGATGATATTTCCCTTAAAATTTACGATTAAAAGGAGATGAGTATAAAAGTGTTTATTTTCTGTACAATTTTTTACATAGAAAAAGTGCAATGCCTTTAGGAATTGGTCAGGGAATTCGCTGCGTACAAATACACAAGTATTTAACAATTATATACACAATTATAGTTATAGAATAATTTTCTTTTCTTTACAAACTCTATAGTTATGTACACCTTATATCAACACTTGTACCAAACGCAAAAATACTTTATTACACTGCAGATTGATAAACGTTATATAAAACTATATTTCAGAATATCAGATACCAATCGATTTATATGATGCTACAATAATTTTGATGCAAAACAAGGAAATAATTTCTATTTTCACGATGAAATTTGAATAAACCTCAGGTCTATTCATGAGTATTAGTGCCTAGATAATATAACGAAAGTTACAGAGAAATAAATATAACAACTCATTATCAGTTTTAGCACCGTTTCGTACCAACTAACATTAACCCCTTGACTACGGCAGACTTTGAGACGCATCCGAATTCCGATTTGGCAGAATATAAAGATTGAAGTGGTACTAAGGGGTTGAGGCACTTCTGGAGTGACACTAATTGTAAGATAAGCGTCTATGGCCGACCACAGTAGTCTAGGGGCTAATTAGACTCTAATTAACTAATGAAAATATAATTCGCTCGTTTTTTACAATCACACACGTCCACTGCACTTTTTTTACATTAGTTTCTGTTACAGTTTCGCTAAACGCTTATATTACAATTCTTACTCTCTTCCTGTATAGTTACAAAATTATAGGCAAGACACATTACATCACATAAAAGTACAGACATGGTAACACAATCGTACGATTGTGGCAGGAACGTTCTCGTTCATACGAGAAAATCTTAGCATTATACACGCTCGTGTATAACAGTATAAGTATAGATTATTTTTTTCCGGCACTATCATCGTGTCGATATAAGGCAATGATCTCATGATTCTGCTTGATCGATTGTACGTATTATTAATCACGTGTTTCCCGTTGTTTCGTAATGACGCATTTGATTTTATTCGATCGGTAACAGTTTCCACGCCGTAGGAATTATTACTCAACTGACCGCTCTTACACCATTCTCTATACTTATTCTAATCCTCGAACGCGCATTATGTAAATTCTATCAGAGAACAGTTCATTTCACATTTTGTAATTTTTTACTCAAAATATGGTCTGTTCAATTTTCTTAATAACTCTTTTAAGGTTGTAGGAACTTTCACATAAAAATATTGATGAAGTATTGAAATTATAACAATTATTAGATATTACACATTAATGTCAATATAAAAAGAATTGTACAAAACTTTTAGGAATCAAGCCTATTAAAACAGTTATTAAATCCTGAATTCTTACATTGTGATTTCATTTATAAAGAAATATAAATGCAACAATAACAGAATTTTGAAATACATGATTTTTTGAGATCTTACGGTTCATACAACTTAAACACAAAATTAATTACGTCTTGTACTTGTATAGAGGCAGAAATTTTACGGCTCCTACAACCTTAAGACAAATTCATCGCGCCTTGTACTTGTATGAAAGCAGCCAGGGAACAATCGAACCCGCGCGCAGGGTGTTTCATACCGCGAGCATTTTTCCGCTGTGAGAACGCTGCGAGGAACGCGGGGTAGGCCGCGGCGATTTCACAGGTAATTCGAAAAATGCATAGGAATTAGCGGGAGCAGTACGGGATAAGGACGTTTCGGTGGCGACAAAGGTAGGTAGGTATGTATACCCCCGTATACAAATACGTACTGCGTACATACACGCGAGTACGTAAGTGCGCCCACGGGTATTGATGCGTGAGTTCATGCGTGCGCGGCGCGAGAAGGTAAGAGGCAAAGAGAGCGAACAAGAAGAGGGTAAAAGGAGCGGCGAGGTGTGCGGGTCGCGCCGGCACATATCTCGATATCTCACGGTTCGATCTCTCCCGACTCGGTCGCCCGTATATTTACATGTATAATTTATATATCCCATAGCGGCAGGGACGGGGAGATGGTGCGCGTCCAGCCAGGGCGGGTCCTGCGTCCTCACGGCCGGGCCGTACCTTGTACCTCCCGACGCATCCTTGGCGCGCGTTCGACCGACGCGACGACGCTTTCGGTATTGCCATTATCGAAGGCTCCTAGCCGATCGAAAAATTTGTGGGAATCCGACGAGCGAAATTCCCCCGGGGCCCTGCGATTTTCTTCCCGCCGTGATGAACGAGAATTAGTCGCAGACATTTTTCGCATCGCCACATTTTGAATAGCTCGCAGATATTTTCAGAATTTTCACAATAGTTGAGATTACCCTTCGAGATTTTACAAATATTAAGTACATTTTTGTTATATAATTCTGAACACGAATTTAACAATCGCAATCTTATTTAAACAGTGCTTGCTAATAATTTCGCCCCTCGAGATATTTTCTTCTCTCCTGAGGGAAGAGGAGAACGTAAATTTCTCGGTGCAGCTGTGAATCGTCGGCGAGTCGATACGAGGCCCCGTCGCTTAAATGCGGAAGACGGTGGTGAGGCTTAAAGCGGGCCTTAATTAAGCGCGGGCACCAATGAATTCCATAATACGTTCCCGTTCGAGTATGTAACACAACCACGATAAGAGCCACTGCCCATCGGACGGCGGCGCGGCGCGTTCGTGGGATTTTTTTCCCCGGCGAAATAATGCACCAGCGGCACCGAGCCCGACAACCGACCAGCTCTTCCTATCGCCATTGTACCCGCGCAGCCACAATTAATTATTGCGCGCCCCCGAGGAATCGCATTGTTGCATCGGTTGTTGCGCGCACCGCGTTCGCAGCTGAATGGAAAGCTGACTGAATGATTCCACGCCGGAGTTACGCCTTTTCGGCGAACGAAACGACTGCTTTTACGCGTGCGAAGGAGCCCGCTAATTTATGAGCTCGATTAATAAAAAGAAGAAATTGTTTGTGTTTCCTTGAAGGGCTTCAGTCTGCATTTTTCTTACGTACGTCTCAAAAGCCGATTTTTTTTCTTTTTAACTAAAACAGTTTTTTTTAGCACTGATTTATATACTTTTTGTTTTTTAGCAAATTATGTAAAAGAAGAATTGTATGAACTACCGATGGTTGAAGTTTTCGTGCTAATTAGAGTAAGAAATTCGATCGATCGCGGAAAACGGAGAGTCTGTTCGTTAGGAGCGAATGCCGAAAGTGTGTGCGGGTGATCGCGCGGCGACAACGCGGGTGAAATACAAATGAAAGACGTAAACGCGGGCGCGGCTGGGAATCTCGGGGGCTGAACGTCTCCTGCTCGGTTCGTGTTCCTGTCGAAGGAACAATCGGGCCTGTCGGAGGGAAAGGTAATTAAGAGAACACGACGGCGACGATTAAACGAGTCCAACCGAATCGGGTGAAACGAATTAATTCCACCGTCGAACGAGGGTCGAAGATAAACGGCTGAGCCCGACGCGACCAAGTCCGGGAATCCTGTTTAACGATTCAGTGACGAACACTTTCGCACGACGCCCGTCGAACGCCCGTTAAATAGAAATGAATTTCGCGACTGTCAATCTTTCGCTGATAAGCTCCGCGTTCCGTCTGACAAAAGTTCATCATCTTTTAATTATTAAATATGATTCAGCGTTAAACGTCGAGAATAATTAAGCGTTATCAATTTATCTGAGGAATGCAAAAGGCAGACGTGTGTTACGTCCGTTTTCATTCGTTTTTTAATATTTCCATTTTAATTTTTCAAAAATCTACCTCAGTGGACCAAAAAAGATTGTACGTACTTCGGCCACAAAAAAATCGTTCATTCCTGAGGTTGTCGTTTCTTAAAAGTGCAAGAACAGAGGTAAATGCTGCCGAGGGCGCAGAGTGAAAGCCTTCAAACGTCAAATTACATACGTACGAAACACCTGTTCTTCGAAACGACTTCATTCCAATCGGCTTCGTGCTCTCATTACCTCCCCAAAAGACCCTCTTATTTCGCGATCGCGGAGGAACCACCAACTGGTCCAACTATGCCGACAGATATGAGATTCCAGAGCTCGAATTACACGAATCCGCTGTTTCAACGGTCGTGGCATTGGAGATTGAATCCTCCAGATGCCAAACTGATTAACTTCGTCTTTCTTCAAGAATTTTTATTTGATTGGTAATCTATATTGCTATATGATTGGTAATTTATATTTTTTATATGATTGATAATCTGTACAATTTCTTGCATTCCAGCATTAATTATTTTAAGCAATAAATTTGATTGGCTCAATTAAACAATCAATTTGGCTCCTTCGTGGCTCATGATTTGAGCATCGAAGATAAGTACACTTGCAGGCTAATTATTTCGGACGGTGATTCCCTGAGAAGAGAACTTTGGAGGCTACTATAAATGCGCTATGAAATCTTCATATAAAATACACTGTTCACAAATTACGAGGATTTTTTTCTTGTTCTTTTATGCGACGATGCATATTCAAAGATAATAGATAATAATTAGAAGAATAATTACATTTTTAAAGTCGTTGGAATTATAATAGAAAGAAGAGGACATTTATGGCACTACGATTTTGGACACCGGGAACAAAATGAATTTATACAAAGTTCCTCTATTTCCATCCTCTACGTTATCCGACGATTCAGTATAGGAAAGTAATGGAACAATCCTCCGGACTGTACAATCCTATACAACTATTCCTGAGTTTCGATTGTCACCGGGAACTTCGATCCACTATCACGATTGTACACTGCCGTAACTAAAGCCGTAACTAAACAAAGGACACTTCGGGGCAGTTCACAAGATCTACAGTCTTCCTCACTCGTCACTAGTTCACGAATTTCCTAAATGTAGTCCGACGGCACGGAGCTCTCGTTGATCGCTGCCAGTCGATACTGAGGCGTTTCCAGGCCCTGTGGATTCAGATGGAGATTCGTGTTGCTCCCGGCCGACGCCGCGGCCGCCGCTGCGGGCATCTGTTGATTCGCCGAATTCGAGCTTAGATCGCTATAGTAAGCACTACTTGGTGCGCTGCTTAAAGTTGGACCATCCGGTTCCGCGTCGCTTCCGGTATACGCGGTGTTTTGGTAGGACGGGTGGTCGCCGTTCCTGCTGCCCATCCGCAGCTCCTGGTGGTGATGGTGATGATTGTGGTGGTGATGGTGGTGATGATGATGTTGCATCTGACCCGGCGGCACCGGCGTCGACGGCCCGTTCTCGTACATCTCGTAATCCGGTTCTTGTAACCTGGAAATATCACGTTACACCGCTCGTGAACATCGAAAAGCTGATCAATTAAAACCGCTGCATTCCATGTAATAATAACGAGTCGAAAGGAAATTTTTATTTTTCTGCAACTTTAATACAGATGCGCCGAAAATGAGGTGATTATAATCTTAAAGTGACGAGGTAGGAAACTCCAAAAAGAGAACCGTTGATTGGATACGACTTATCAGTTAAACAGGTTGTTTGAACAAGTTTATAATTATATCAGATTGTGAAGAATCGATGCGTCAATGTAACGCGAAAAGTATTAAAAAGTTAATTATATGTACAGCTGTAACGGTAAATTTAAACGTATGATCTATCAAAATTCATGAGATTGCAATCTTTATATGACAAAACAGCGAACATTACGAGAGAACGTAATATATTCTCGATAGCAGTACATTTCGCATTAAAAGTTGTTTTATATTTATATAATCAAGTTGGACGTAACTGGAAAGAGACTTTTCAGAATATTAATGCTCAATAATGTGTCTCATGTCAAGCCCTATGTTTGATTAAGTAACAAAATGAATATTATGAGGATAATTATACAGGCTAATGCCACAGTATACAAAGTGCCGTAATTTCCCTTGACACGCTTAGATTGTGTGTCACCGCTGATGTTGCAGAAATTACTCTCATATTCAGAGAACTAGTTATGTGAAACAGGTTACATAAACGTTCGGTTTTTACACATTCAAACAGAAGAAAAATACATAATAGCGAAGTGCACATATTTTAATTGAAAAAATCCTGAAAACCAACTGTCCACTTTTTACGTCAGCGAAAGAGAATTATGCGTTCTAGATTTATATAAATTCAAGAAGTATTCAAAGAAGAACTGTATTAAAGTTGTATTTGTCACTTTATTTTATTACGTTTGAGAGCGAGCCTGGAACACGGTTTCTGTTCTGAGGAATAACAGGACGAGGCGGTCGGCCGGCGAAAAAAGTTAATTACAGGGATTAATTTACCTTTTACTGTGCCGCGTACGGAGCGTGTCCCTCTGCAAGGATCCGTCCCCGTTGCTACCGCCGTAATGACGATGTAACCTTGCGGCGTCCAGCTCGTGGTATTCGTCGTCCTGGCCGCCGGAAGTTGTACCGTACGTCGAGCTTCCTCTCATTTGTAGCTGGAGATCGCTCGCGTAGCTCGCGGCCTGAGAGTCCAGTTCCGCGTATAGCGCCTCGTCGGTTTGCATGTGGGTGTAGTGGTTCTCCACGGGGAGATTCATCGCCCGTCTGTGTTGCGGAAGCGACAGGGGCGTCGTGACGACTCCCGGTGTACCGCCGCCGCGTCGCGAGCCTAACCACGACCACACATTGTGCCCTTGAATCACATCATACGTGAGTCCGCAAGACTCGTCCAGTTCCCGCTTGATTTATGTCAATTAATGAGTACAATCTCGGCCGCTTTAGCTCCCTGAATATGTATCTACTCGTGATATACGAGACCGTACACTTCCCGCTTTTAACTCTACGCTAAGTAAACTCAGTCTAAAGCCGGCTATGAGGTACTTTAAGATTGTATGAGTCATTAAATAATAATAATTGCAGAAGTTATTAGGCGTTACTTTAATATAATACCGAGTGAAATTGTTGAAATTTTTTAAAGCTGTTAAGAAAGTTATTGCGTCTTGAATTCTTATGTTGGATGTTCAAATTTCCATTAAAAAAAATATAGGTTTAATAGGAATTTCAATTTTCTTACGTTCTATTAAGAATATTTTAAATAATATTAACTTTGAGAATAAGATACACAAGAAAAATTGAACAAAAGTAAAAATTGGATGGCAGACAATGGAAATAGTTGCAAGCCAGGTTCTATCTTATGAAAAAGTACCAAAATTAGATTAGAATTTTATTAGATAGATTAGAATTTAGAAATTATACATTAAAAATTGTCTGTCAAAAAACCTCGTCGAACAATTTTATAAACGAATTACCATTTTTTCTACAAATTTATTATTTCAATGATATACTTTCTTATCAAACTTAAACACTTAGACTTATACCATTTTAAGCATTACAACAATTTCCCGTTCAACCATTAAAAAACTACAAGTAACTATAACAGTAATGCACTTCCTTATAAGAAAGTGGAACGGTGTTCTGAGATTTAAAGCGGCAGCGATCTCAAAGTAGTCGGGAACTCCTAGAGCATCCGAGGTATTCGAGTATAACGATACGTTGATTAATGGTTCTCAGTGATACGTACCAGGGCTCGGAGCGACGTCGTGATAAGGTGGCAGCTTATCGAGCTCTAGAGGCGGCCGGTCGGGTATAACGGCTACTCCGCCGCCAGCTCCGCCTCCACCACCTGGACTGCCGGCTTCTTGCGCGTTCGGGTCCTCGACGCCGACGCTGCAGCAACTCGCTGGAACAGAAACCAAGAAAAAAAACATTGTTAGGTCCCACGTGAGTCCTTCGGGAAAATCCGTTGGCAACGGATTGTGAACGAAAGTCGCGCTCGAGTTTCAATTGCGAGCGGGGCCCGAATCCCGGGTGGGACACACACGGCTTGAGATGAAGCTCGTGAAGTGCCAGGTGAGCTCGGACAGAATCCTGTTACACTCCTGGTTCAGGCGTGTGTACGCTATACGTACGCAGGGTCACGCGCGTAGATATATTACACGCGTGTATGTATACACGGGGCCGAATCTCGGCATTATGACATGAGCTCGCGTGCACATAGAGAGGGTAAGAAGAAAAAAAACGGCTGTTTTCTGTATGGCCTCATTGTGGGCCCGTCATCGTGCTGTCACGGCGCTCATAGAAGCGCGGCGGGGTTCGAGGTGGTTGGCAAGAGAGCAGTGGTAGGGGCGGGTGGAGAAACCGTAGCAGAAAGGAGAGAGGCACCGGGGGACGGAGAGAGGGGAAAAAAAAAGGAATTCGGAATTCATAGATCAGAAGTGCCGCCTCGCGGTAAGTGGGCATGAGAATGCCGCTGAGAAAAAACGAGATTATGGGAATCCCGTGGTGCCCCGTGTACCCCTTTCCCATCGGGTCTGCCTCATAACCTACGCACGTACGAGCCTCCTCGTAGTCGTCGTCGTCCGGTAACCGGCGCGGCGGTTTTCGTCGTCGTCGTCGTCCTGGACGACTCGCCGGCGGAGCCGTCGTCGCCGCGGCTTGGCGGCTGTCACTTGCCAGGAGATACGGAGACTGGTTCTCTCGTTTATCGCGGTGTGCCCTTACCACCAGCGGCAGAAGAGCCACGGCACGGCACGCACGCGTGTGCTCTCGGTGCAACGAGTTGGTAGGTATAATCTACCTCTCCGTGGCTCGCCGTCTAGACACTATTTTCTTCCTCTTCCCAGAAGACGGAACCTCCTCGCGGGGGATAATCGCTGATGCGCTCTAACGTTCCGGAATGAAAAGCAGGGTGACGTACCCGAGGGGAAATTTAATTCCTCCTTTTTGCGGCCACCACTCGCGCGTACATTTATAATAAGCTGGTACACCGCTAGTTACATAATTACCATCTACGCAATGATTGCGAGATCGTCCGATGATAGACTTAGGTACATCCTTCAGTCGTCTCGGCAAAAGTTGTCCCGACATATTATCGTGTTTATCGAGTAATATTCAGCATATTCATCGGACGAACGGATACGCCGAGAAATTTGTCCCGCATTATGTAGGGGAAAATTGTTCGCCGCTCTTGGAGCACAGAGACATTCGAAACGTAGCACGGTCGCTCGATCGGGACCAATTATCGGCGACTATCGGCCGGCCGAGAGATTTCAATTGCCGCGAACACCGTTCCCCGCGACCCTAATCAACCTTCCATTCATTACGAGCCGGTCTCGGTGCCCGGTGCTCCATCACCGTTCGGCCGGGGATGGAGCGCGACTTCATTTGCGCGCGAGTGCCTAGAAATCCGAATGCAATCGATTACGAGTCTTACGGCGAGCACGAGGTAATCGCGTTATTTATCGTCGCGCCGGCAGTCCGAGGCATTCAAGCCGGCGCACGCATCGACGGACAGCAATTTAGCATTCCGCGGCAAGCGTTAAGCCGTTTATTGCCTATCCTAAATAAGGCGGCGTCGATTTATCGGTCTCGTCGCTCGCCCGAGATCGGTCCCCGTTTATAATGGAATATCGAACTGTCGCAAACATTCCACGAGACCTCGTTCTCGTGTCCACGGACCGTGGCTCGCCTCGCCGGGAAACCCTAGCACGGGGTGACGGGCGCCGATTCGGCCGACGATTACGCCATAATTCCCACTTACTGGAACACGCCGGGGTAATCGGATCCATTTCTTTTCCAGGCTGTCGCTTCGCGTCGCTCTTTTGTGGACGCGTTACTCCGCGTGATTTACCGGATTAGATGGTTCGAGTATTAATTGGCCGACGGACGCGGGACGCGTGAAAATCTTGTCGTGTCGAGACAGTAGGGGGGCCGAACGTCCTCCTCCTTCACGATCTACTAGATACCCGAACGCCCACGGACGGACCCCGGCTTCTACTATTTCCCGGCAGCCGTGCGTGATGGTCGTTCGGTCCGAGCTCGACACGGACACAAACTTTGTGTCCGAGGTCCCCCTCGCCGGTCGTCTACGAATTTCGTTGGCCCCGATCCCTCTTCGCGTGTCATCATGTCAAAATAGATTTCCAGTGATGTGAGAAAACTAGATCCGATCGTATGTGGAATTCCGTTTCGTCAACGTGTCTTTGTTCGCCTGATGTTTTATCGGTGAGAAGAGATGTCCGATAAATTCTCATATTTTTTACACACGTTCGCTTAAATGCTGCTGTCAAATGTCTTCCATATTTGCAATGGTAAGAGAAATATTTTCATTAAAATGTTTTCTACAATTCTTTATGTAATAAATAGATAAATAGAAATGAGATTAGATGAACAAAAATATTAATGAAATACGCGGGCAGCTTAAGCGTTCCTAGGCGAGTGTAATCCCTTTTAAACTTGTGCGCGAGCAACGATGAAGAAAGCTGTTTGGAGGAATGCGCGCAATAGCTGTCGTTGACTCTTCGGGGGAGTAGCGGCTGATTCGGCGTATCGANTTTATCGGTGAGAAAAGATGTCCGATAAATTCTCATATTTTTTACACACGTCGCGCTTAAATGCTGCTGTCAAATGTCTTCCATATTTGCAATGGTAAGAGAAATATTTTCATTCATCAAAATGGCTTCTACAATTCTTTATATAATAAATAGATAAATAGAAATGAGATTAGATGAACAAAGATAATAATGAAACACGCGGGCAGCTTAAGCGTTCCTAGGCGAGTGTAATCCCTTTTAAACTCGTGCGCGAGCAACGATGAAGAAAGCTGTTTGGAGGAATGCGCGCGATAGCTGTCGTTGACTCTTCGGGGGAGTAGCGGCTGATTCGGCGTATCGAGCGATGGAACGCGCCGTAAGCCGATTAACGCATTCGACTCACCTATTCTATCCGGCCCTCGAATCGGCCATTGTGTCCCGTTGATCGCACGGGAACCTAACGTGCGCAAGGGACTCCTCGTCCTTTTTGCGCAACTGGCCCTTTTCAGCCGTCCATTAACGCCTCCCTTGTCCGCTGCCATTGGCGGCGGTTCTTACGCACAGTTGTACACTTCAACGATGTTTCATTAATTCGCTTTTTTATTGTCTCCCCCTTTCTCTCTCTCTCCTCGCAGCGAAATTGCGTTGCGCGCACTGTCACTCTCGCTCATTCAACGGAACCTCTGGCCAACCCTTCCGGTAGAAATTCCAATTACATCCATACTTGAGCGCAGCAGCAATAATTTCCCCTAACTGACAAGTTTACATAGACCACGAATAAGCAAACACCGGTGAACGTGGCTGCCATGGCGAGCCGCGCCGCGCCAGCACGGTTGCGGTTTTAACGTAATTGATAGAAGCCGAGGAAGAAGGAAATGGATAGATCAAGTCCAACACGACTTCCTATGAAGCGAGAAGAAAACGTCTACGCGCACGATGTAGCTTCGTAATTTACAGCTTCCTTAAACGCGGATTTATGAGATTGTAACGTGATTCCCCGCGACTTTACGATCCACGTTCTTACGATCTTCGGCCGCGTAACACTTCCGATATTTCACATCGGCGGTAATCGAACCGCCCGTGGAATCCCATCTTTATTTGCATTTAATTGCCGAGTTATTCTACGCCAATTAATCACTCATCTAAATGTTAAACGCGCTCGATTTTACTACCCGACCGGCGGGTCATTAGTTGAGGGACGACCGATCAATTTCTCAAGAGAGCATACCTCCGGTGCGATCGAATTATTTATGAAGATTTCAATGGAAGATCGATAATTTTATAAAAATTAGTTCCACTTTCCGTTCGTCCTTTCGCGCTTCTCATGGACTAATTACTGATCGAATTCATTATCATTTTTTATCAATCGACGACGCGTCGGTGTGAAAGTCACTTAAGGAGCAAATCGTGGAACGATGAGGAACGTCGACGGAGCCGGAGGAGGTTCGGTGAAACGAGTGTCGGATAATTAATTCGGGTGACCCTTGTATATTCCCGGCCGGTAGTAAACCGCCTAACCGTCTCTCCTTCTATTCGCCCCGGTCCCCGTGTCTTGGTTCATCGTTGCCGCAGCTTCCAGCAGCGGTGCCGCGCCGGAGCCCCGGCTCGTTGATCGTATCGTGCCGCGGGTGATTTTAAATCAGAAAGTTAATTAGACACGTTTCACTGTCCTTTATGTCGCCCGTCCGTCGCGTCGCTCCGCTACCTTTTAAACGTGCGCCCCGGTAGCCGAGCCTATGTACGTACGTACACGTATATGTATGTATATACCGTGAGGCCGTGAGCCAGCTTTCATTATGCGAACTAATTAAACTCCAATCGGCGTTGACACCACACGGCTTTACTCCACTCTCGTTTGCACCAATTGACGTCGTACCTCTTGCGGCCCTCTGTAGCTTTCTATTCGCGAGAACATCCGGTATAGTACAGAAGCACTTAATTTTGTCTTGATCGACGTGAAATAGCCACGTCGTGATTCATCGTTTCTGTTTTAATTGTTATAGACGTGCCACGTTTAGGAATTATGAAGTATGAAATCAATGCATACCACGTTCAGTATGATTTTTAGTCGGCGGGCCACGTTTCTCTTGGCCAGGTCCAAACCCCTTTTATCGATCGGGGCACACGTGGCGAACGCTTTTCGAATGCAGATATGGTTTCAAAGAGTGGGCATTCAGAGAGGGAAGGTAAGCAGAAATTATTAGAGGCGAATATCATGTTTAACGACAGGGAATGAAAGCGGAGAATGGGCAGGATTTTGAATTGATATCCTGGTCGGGGGCTCTCGAATACGCGCGGCTCTGAATGTGTTCCGTCAGGGCTAGTCATAATCGTAAGTATGATTAGGGACAACTGTGATTGGGCATGCCCATATAGGCCCATTGTACTAATTTTCTATGAACGGAACGCAATCATTAGCTCGCATTCAAGCTAGATCTGGATTAGGCATTAGCTAAATCAGCCATTAAGGTTGTGTGAACTGTAAGATCCCTGCCAAAAGTTTAAGACACGTAATAAAAATGAGTCTATTCCGCATAAGAATTCAAGGTCTAACTTTTCTAATAGGCCTGCAAAATTTTTAAAATTTTACAGTGTTTTATTAATGTAATATCTAGTAATTGTTTAAATTTCAATGCTTTGGCACTGTTTTTATGTAAGGGTTCATACAATCTTAGATATTTATTATAAATTGAAATATTTAATAGAAAATTGTAATATAAAGTGATTAATTATGCGAATGGATTAGCAGGAAGCCGCAACGTAACTGTGTATAATTAATTATATCAAAATAGTAAAGGAATGCATCCAATTATATTAAAGTAACAAGTGGACAATACAACAGTAGATACTGTCTAAGTTCCACTGGCAATAGTCACACATGTACGCGGCTNTAAGGGTTCATACAATCTTAGATATTTATTATAAATTGAAATATTTAATAGAAAATTGTAATATAAAGTGATTAATTATGCGAATGGATTAGCAGGAAGCCGCAACGTAACTGTGTATAATTAATTATATCAAAATAGTAAAGGAATGCATCCAATTATATTAAAGTAACAAGTGGACAATACAACAGTAGATACTGTCTAAGTTCCACTGGCAATAGTCACACATGTACGCGGCTGCGCTAATCGCAAGCCGAATAAGCAGCTTACGACGTAATCCTGTGAGTAAAAACATGAATTTCAAATCTTTGTAGGACTTCTTACCTCTGCCGCCGGCGCTTTTTAATCTGCAACAGAAAAACCAACGATTTTTATCAGAAACGAACCGCATCGTCACCTGTAGTATAAAAAACAGTTTCAATCGGATAATTTATTACGCATTCCTCCGACTTCTACTTCAGGTGTTCAAGCAGACGTAAATTCTTTGATAGGGAGCCTAACGTTATAGTAACTGTTAAATCGCAGCGGGTATTAGCTGGTACTTCTGTTAGATTCGTATCTATGACTGTTCGTATATTTTCCTTTTATCACTGATCCAAGCGAATTCCTCTATACCGTATTTTCACGTAATCAATCGCTCCATCTTAATCAATTTTATTTTTATACTTCATCTCCTTAGCCATTTCCCGTTTAAAGTCGAGGCAATCGGAACGAGCTACGAGACACGATAAATCGAAGAGAAATTCGATTGATTACTCATAATGATAATTCGATCGCCGAATCGTTATCGCTCTAAGCGTGTACCATTCAATCTCTGGTCGCGTCGAAAGGAAATTGTCGACGACCAGTTACGACTGTCCCGTCGGCAACTTCTTTCGC
>SMSR01016116.1:70314-97082 GCA_019453355.1 Ceratina japonica | reverse complement strand
CTCTCGAACCCACAGTTCTCATTTTTTTACTCTACGTTCATCTATACCTTTTATAACGAACTGTACTGTACAATACGTTCGTGTTTTTTTAATCATAAAGAATAACATGGATTTTGTAGCAATCTTTACAAAATGGTTTCTTAATATGTAATAGTAAAAGAATTATTTTTTACTGACCTTCGACAGTGGAGGAGGGTGACCATGATGACGGCGCCGATGCCAGCGGACACTAAGGAGACTATCACTAGAGTCAACACCCATCCAAGTTCTCCGGGAGCTTCTGTAAAAAGTGCGAAAACCGGCGATTAGAACGACCACGCGGTTGTAAACAGTTGGCGATCGCCGATTCTATTGCACCGTCGGACCGTGACGATTCGTAATAACTTCTCTGCGGCGATACGACAAATAACAGCGTAAAAAGGTATTCTGTTGAGGCCGTCCTCAATGGCTCTTTTCTAAAGCAGAGAGACACTATAATAGTCGCGCCGCTTCCATGAAATCTCGTTTTTATTTACCATAGTTCAAGTTCGTCGCATTCTTCCTATCATTCCCACGGACACTGACATTTTAATCTTCTATTATTTTTCTTTTCAAAGGAAGTGAATATTCTCGTATTGCAATTTTAAATTAAAATTTAAGATTTAAAAGAGTGTGACAAAAAACAGACTGTATTAGATGCCTGAAGTTCCTCCAAGTAATCAAACTATTTTGTCTAATATGAAGAAATCATAGTGATTAATAATGAATACAGATAACTGATTTATTAAGAAATAATTAAAAAAAACATTTATCATGATCNTGACCGTGACGATTCGTAATAACTTCTCTGCGGCGATACGACAAATAACAGCGTAAAAAGGTATTCTGTTGAGGCCATCCTCAATGGCTCTTTTCTAAAGCAGAGAGACACTATAATAGTCGCGCCGCTTCCATGAAATCTCGTTTTTATTTACCATAGTTCAAGTTCGTCGCATTCTTCCTATCATTCCCACGGACACTGACATTTTAATCTTCTATTATTTTTCTTTTCAAAGGAAGTGAATATTCTCGTATTGCAATTTTAAATTAAAATTTAAGATTTAAAAGAGTGTGACAAAAAACAGACTGTATTAGATGCCTGAAGTTCCTCCAAGTAATCAAACTATTTTGTCTAATATGAAGAAATCATAGTGATTAATANAAACTTCCTCCAAGTAATCAAACTATTTTATATTTTATCTAATATGAAGAAATCATAGTGATTAATAATGAATACAGATAACTGATTTATTAAGAAATAATTAAAAAAACATTTATCATGATCACTAATAATTTTTTCAGGCAACTCTGAATACTGAAATAAAAGGAGAAAAGAAGTATAGTGATCGCACGGATCTAATCGAGGAATTCTGTAGCATGCGATGGCAGTGAGTTAGCAATTCCCTAAACGAAACGTCCCTCGGCACGACTTGTTCCTCGCATTTTTCCGCGAACTGCAGCCACCGAGCAAAGAAGACACGGTCATTTAACCAGTTTACAGATCGTTCGTTCTGCAATTCTCACAGTTCACGGAGTCGGGTTCCCCTCGCTTTTAACCGGTCGCGGTTGCCAAGTACGAAGTCGCGAGACGATTACGTACTCTGTTCATTCGGGACGCTCATTAGCCGGCCCCCGACCCGTGATAACTTAATCCCTTAATGAAACGCTCCCGGCTGATTCCTAATTTAGAAATTCAATCGATAGCGTTTTTTTTTCGCTTAAAGAACGAGTCGCGACTCGCGCGGTTGTAAATAGGAGAGGAGATCTGATTCGAATTGACTAAGAGGCTCGGGCTGAATCGGCAAGTTTAAGTGGCAAAAGGAATTCCGATATTAACTGGTTATTAAATACGCTCGACTTCTATCGCCTCTTGTTGCTCAGCAAACGTAATTTTAATGTATACTTTATTTTCATCCCGACGTAATGTCTTAAGATAATTCTAGCCTAATGTATAAAATAAAAGATATGTAAATTCCATCCTCACACGGGAACTGTCAACGAACGCTATTATATACTGATCGCGTTTCCCAAACCTGCTGTTTGTCTGCATTTATCGCCAGCTCCCGTAGGAACGTAGTAGTTTCGAGCGCGTTTGATAAATTACCGAGGGCTGCACGGAGCCGCGTGATCAATCATAGAGAAGTCAGTGCGCTACACTGAATTCTATTAACTCGAGATACGGCGGGGTTTACGATTGCGTGGAACATTCAATCAGCTGATAAGAAGTTTCCGGTGGATGAGTTGTTGGCGCGCGTCGATATCGGGGCCGCGTGTCCGTCTGTCCGTACGTCGTCTGGTGTGAAAGAGGAATATATCGGAGGGACACAAGGGAAGAACGTCGGGGCCGAGGAAAAAGGGTTCGAGGTTAACACGGCCGGCGTGTAAGCTTGAATTAACAGGTCGTGTGGAAGAGATGAAGAAACGCGCGCGAGAGACAAAGAGGGACGTAGCGGCGGCCCGTCTATCAGCGTCACGTTTTTTGACGTGAACATAACAACGTGCACGCCACGGCTGATAACGCCTTACAACAGAGTTATCAATCATCTCCGGGCCCGGGCTTGACCACCTAGGATAATTCGTGTTAACTTCGGGACGCGCAAACAGCCCCGCTATATACACACGTATTATACGCCGCACGTCAACCTACAAAGTTGTTCGGCCCCAAAAAAACGGGCCTGAGGGAAAAAACGACGGGGATAGAGGGGGAAAAAAACGCACCGATTTTGGGAACATCGCTCGTCTCGGATTCCATGTCAGAATCGACTCGAGCGTACAAAAGCGGACACGTTTTCCGTCGATGTTCGACCCTTTATACGCCCGTCGATTCCGCGTCAATTATATAAACTCACTCGACCATCGAACTTTCGGATTTTGTATACTGTTACCTATTCATCGCCCGAACTACCGTGAATACATATACACAGAATTGTGTATACCACAAGTGGAACGTGGAAACTGTCTACGGAGTACGAGAAGCTGTTTCGTCTCATCGATCAATCGTATCAATTTTATAACTTGTAAACTCATAACGAAATTGGTCCGGCTCGAGATTTGCATGTTAAAACGGAATGCATAATACGGTGCACAGATATTTCTGTTCGGCGTTGCATTAACTCGGAATTTATGAAACCGCGCTGGATGTAAAGAACAGGAAACATGACAGAGTTTCGTATTAAGGCCTTCGGGAACCGTAAAAGTGGCACCGTACCCGCCAACAATGCGCCGTACTTTTTGCAAAACGTTACAAAACGCCGCGACGGGCAGGCGCGTACGAGGATCGTATTTATTCAAACGAGTCGATAACAAAACCACCGGATGGACTCGTTCCGCGCGGTCGTATTTTCACGATAAACTACTGGAACGAGTCCGGCGTAGACTCGACGAGTTTCTCCGGTTTATAAATTCAATGTTCCTCGTCCTACATGGCCCCGAGAAATCCGCTCGCCGTGCGAATTTCCCCATACGTTTTATTTTACAACCGTCTACCTGCACTTTTTCGGGTAATTCGATCAACAATGTTGCTTCGAGGATCGTCAGATGCTCGCGCGACACCTTGAAGACGTTCGAATTTCGTATTGTATGCAAAATCCTCGGGAAATTCCTGAATTAAATATAAAGCGAAAGCGAAGTCTGATAATAGATATAATTATTTAATGAATTAATACTTCAGCGTCTGAGAAATAATTTGCATGAGCGATACGAAGACAGTGAGAGTATCAGTGAACGGGTCTGTTAATATTCCCAGCGAGTGGCCCGTAATTTCCGTTTATCAACGGTACCTGAGAAATTTCGAGTTCGGAAAATTTTTCCCGAGATTCCGGGTCCCCGTGGGGAGGTCGAATTACGGAGGTTCGACAGGTAGTAGTCGGGTTTCGGGCGGTCATTTATCGGTGCCGCGTATAAATGAGTTTTTTCTCGCCTGGCCCTCCGTCGCCCGGGAGACTCCGGGGCTCCGGGTGGAATCTAATTTTTGATTTGTAAGCGTCCGTGGGGGGTCGACGGTGCACGGGGACGCGAACACGCCGCCGGTACACGCATTCTCCGGCTCGATTTTACACGTGTTCCCTGCCACTGGCGACAGTCGCGCCCGGCACGCAATGAGCCCGCACAATTTATGCGAATATTGGTTACGCCGGACAAGCTTGCGGACAGCCGTGAAAAAGTTAGGGGGTGCACTGTCGCCGAGAACTGTGCAAGGTAAACTGCTGATAGTAAGGTGAGTGATCGAGTTATGAGTATTTGGAATAAAAGTATAATTTGGAAGTATATTTTATAAAATGAATTAAATATCGTCTTTATGCTCACGTGTGTAATGAGAATATAATATTATATATTTAGTATATAGTTCATATATGAAAATCGGAGATACATTCCATATCGTATGTTTGAGACACGGTTCCATTTTGAGAAATGCCATTTACCAGTGCACTGTTTTATTCATACTGCATAAGAATGATATATATTATATATGAAAATCGAAGATTTCACTTAAGTTATAATTGCGACTGATGATTTTATTCATACAGACTCACAGGTATATACATTTGCTATCGTGTGTTTGAGACACGGTTCCATTTCGAGAAATGCCATTTACCAGTGCGCTGTTTTATCCGTACTGAAATTTCAATTAAAGATTTTTACGGCGAAAAAGTACGCCAATTATCTTCAGTTTTATTACCACCGGCTAATGAACGCCCGAGCTGGTTCGCGGTTCGTACAGTCATTATGTAAATCAGTAATTACAGCGTTGTCCGTGAACACCTCGAGATTACGCGGATCGGTTGATTTCCGATTCGGTCCCATCACCGTGAACTTGATTACACGAACCACTATCCTTTTCCCCTTTGTAACATATTATCGCAGTGCGACGGATAAACATAAAATTGAATACAAAATGAAGTTTTTCTGAAATAACGTCACCCGGACACGTCACACATACACGTTCATGTGTATTAAAAAATCTGTAAAAAAACGAAATAAAATTTTGATATCGTTGTAGCATTTGCATTTAGAACCGGATTTTTAATTATAATAATGTGTTAAGTATAAAAATCGAGGATATTTTTATTACGTAAACCTATTACAATTCGAAGTCGAGGTACGCGTTGGAGATTCGAACACTGACCAAGATACATTAATCATCGGTGTCGTCTCGATACGTATCGACTCTTTGACAGGCCGTATCGTATCAGAGAGTGCTTTTTACGGATTATCCAATACGCGCTTTCAAGGCCGGTTCATCGAGTCCCTCTGCCTCCTTCTCTCTCCTTTTTTGCGCCAGTATATTACAGAGTCGTTGGCCGACGCACGTTTATTATTAATAAACGACCCGCGGTCGGAGTGTTTTGCCGTTTAACTGGCTACATTATTTTCCCATTCTTCTTCCGAGCCCACGAGGAGGAGGAAGCGGACAGCTGCTGACTTCGAATGGCGACAGTTCTTCCTGCCCCATTCGGCGCTAAATTAATTTCTGTTTTAATAGGCAGCGCTTATAATTAAATTTACTTGGAGTTAGCCAGGCTTTACAGATCATTTTCCCTGTCAACATTTGCTATAGTCATTTTATTCAATTTTGATATTAAGAAAGATTCACTTTGATAGTTAATATGAAATTGCAATACTATAAACCAATAGAAAATGACTGGAATTCGATATTCTAATGTCTATCTATTTCTAATTAATTGTGTTCTTTTTAATTGAACTAAAAGTTTTATAGCAAGACAGTTGTAAAAAAGTGCAATTTATGCGGTGTGCAATTTATAAGGGCAGTGCAATAAACTCCAACTATACTAATAAAATTAACAATAATTGGCGAGCCATTTCAAGTAATAATTTGTCCATAAATCCTAGATTCTCGTTAGCTCGTTACCTCGTATTAAAAAAAGAAAAAGACGTCCGATAATGATGATTGCAGATCATCGAATGTCGGACGTAATAGGTTCTGTTTGTTTTAAACCGTAAATAATTGGATAACGCATCACAGTAATTATCGCGGAGGACGTAAAATTCGTGGAACAACGGTTGAAATTGGCGTTCGCGAGCGATTTCGCGAAGGAATCGGGGCGAGCGCGTTCACCGATGCCTCCATTAACGAGAATGTTCTCTTTTCAATGGAATCGCTTCCTCGAACCGCTCGCCGGCTGGATATTTACCTCTATTACCAATAAATTTATGATCGAAGCGAGAGCAACTCTCAGAGGCTGATCCGATCGACGGTTTTTACCGATAACGATTTCATTTCGCCGTTCACATTTCCCATGTTATAAATTCGTTCAAATCGAATTATAATATCATTTCTCCCGAGTCAATTTTCCCTCGGGTTGCACGGGGAGTTCCGCGGTTGCCGATGATTGCGCGCCATTCACTCGCTTCCGCTTTGATCCCGGCAACCCTCGTCCGCCTCGAACGCAAGTCGGAGAGGAGAAAAAGCGCGAGAGTTCCCTTTCGCGCATTCCATATTTCACGCGACGTTTAATTACGAGCGTTTATCATGTTGTCAACGTGGCCGCGGCGAAAAAAACCCGGCCATTCATCGCCGTCGCGTATTGTCGCTGATTACGCGGTCGGAACGATGTCGCGAGAGCGCGCGTACCGCGTCTAGTAGTAGTCGAGTATTCAGTTAGTGACAAAATAATTAAGTGCCGAACGGCGTTCAAAGGCTGGCAGCCACGGCTTCCACGAGCCGCGATCGTTGAATTACGACTCGGCCGGCTAATTACCGCGGGTAGTTACGCAACACGGGCTCTGTCCGCGTGCACGCCGCTCATTAATCATCATTAAGGAACGATTCGTGTGTCCTGATAACGCTCCGATCTCTCCCCCCGTCGTCGCGGGATTTCGCGACGTAAAAGGAGAACGCGAGGACGCGGATCGGCCGAAGAATAGCCTCTCCCCTCTTCGCGGTTTTATGTACTATTCAACGCGGATGATGTATTATAAAAAAACGCATCGTCGAAGATGTGCAACGCAGCTTGAGATTAGTTGCGAAAGGAGACAGAAATTAAAAGAAGAATAAGAATGCTTATCTCTGGTGAAATACACGTTCGATGATTAATTCAATACGCAGAGACGAATTGACAATAAATTAAAAGCTATCTTTGACACGTATAAATCCGAACTTGTCTCTCATCTGAATATCTGCACGCAACCGACTTAACTCTTGGTCTCGTTAAAAAATCTCGTTCCCCTCGTTTGATCTCGCAAACAACGTCACGTCAAGCGACAATTACTCCGGCGAGGCTGCCGCGATTTCCCAGACGCCGCCCAGGGCTCCTCCGATTCGCTTTAATCACCATCGAAAGATCCAACAGGAGCGACACGAGCGTCAAAAGCGAACCGGGCCGGGTAGAGAAAACAAAAAAAAAAAACACCGAGGTCCAAAACGAACAAGCGGAACAGGTGGTCCGGTGAAAGAGAGGCGACAGGACGGGGAGCGCGGCCGACAGAGATTCCCGAGGTTCCCTTGAATCAGCGAATTATGCCGACCGGTACAGGTCTCCCGGCTTCCCGGCGTAGGTAACCGCCAATAAATATGTCATTAACAACAATAATTTATCCGGCAGGGAGACGGGCGCCGCCGCCGCTCGCTCCGGGGCCCCCGGGTCGCTCGCGTTTACACGCTCGTGTGCGCCCGTCGGAGCCCGGACCGGGCCGGTTGCTCGCCCGGTGATAATTGAGCCGTCGCCCGCCACCGCGGCAATTTTAATCGACCTCGGTTTTTGGCACCGCGGGCGAAATCCGCGATCATCATCATCCCCGTCGGTGCGCGCCGCGACTGGCCTCCTTTCGCCCGACGGCCGCTCTTATCTGCACACGCTCGATCGGACGACTCTCTCCTTTAGCCCCGGGTACCATAACCGCGATCTCCGTGTACTCTCTGATCCCCTTCGCTTCCCCCGGCCGCTGCCATACTATTTGTTACTCTTCCGCGGCGCTGCGTTTGCTCGTTTTTACTGTTAATCGCGCGCTTTGTAACTGTCCGGGCGAGGACAGTTTATGAACGGCGAAGCGGCACGGCGGTGGAATAGAGGCCGACAATTAGGCCCTGTTAAGGTGTTCTATTAAGGGCTCTTCATCGTTTCCAGTAGATTTATTGAATCTCGATGGGACCGTTTTGGAGAAACGACCGCCGTGGATTCCAGGAAACTCGGAGAGACACATTCCGGCGATTACTCAGAAATTAGTCGGTAATAAATAGGATTTGAGGTGCGACGCTGCGGTCGGCTCCTCGTATCTGCCTGATGGCTCAATATAAACTCGTAACTCGGTTCGATTCATTACGTATTCACGGCTCTATCCCGGCCGTCTCGCTCGTTACCAGTTGAAAATAGCCGGCCGGGATAAATCACGAAAACCGCAAACAGTGCCCGAGCAATTAAGCGACCGCGAGGGCCTCTTGATGTCTTAATAGTGACGCGCGGTTGGCGGTCATTTCCGAGAACGGTTGATTCGTAACAGGATACGTACCTACCTGTTCCTGAAATTGTTAATTGATGACGTGTACGTTTTCCGTGCGCGCGATTAAAATATCTCCGCGTTTCGAAACGCTTGTAAATTAATTCGATGAAACTCCTTTTTATATCCGCTTCTTGTATATTGTAATATTAATTAAAGCAATAATTAATTAGAATTACGGCGGACCGTTCGGAAATCTATATAAGTTAATTGGCCCTGACGACCGGCAATTTGCTCTTACGCCGCCGCCATAAAATTCAATTCGTTCTTTATTTACGATCGAATTTTTCCAGATAGACAGCCGCGATTAAAAAGAGGGAGTGGGGCAACGAGATATATGACGACAGTCTCGAGGGTGAACGCAGCACGATAGCAAATCACTTGTGGTCGCCCCTTTACGAGCTTCTATCGGCCGTCGCGTCGGCCGGTACAAGAATGTCCACAGGGTCGTCCGAGGGACGACGTCTTCCCTTGCACCCTGCGAGGCGCGTCCGGCTATTCGGACGTCAAAAGTTATTTAAGCCCGGTCCTCGGCTCCTAAATGCTCGTGTAAACAGATCGGGCCCCGGAACCGAATGACGAACGACTTTTTCGGGATTTACGACGATAGTTTCGTCGACGATCAACCAAATTGTAGTTAAACCATTCATCTCTGTTTACGAGTTTATAGTGTACAATGTTAAAAATCGTGTAACATAAGTTTGCTGGTAGAAGCATATTTTCACTGTCTTATTTTTTAGGACTTCGATTATAATGCAGTATTATTATAATACAACTTTTTCAACTATTGTTTAATTAAAAATTTGATTTACAGATTGCGGATTTTTATGCAAAATATTATTATAAATAAAAGTTCTCTTGAGAAATAAATATTCTGATTACTTAATAATGGTTCAGCAAGGTAATAATTGAAGAACTTTCACAGAGGACTACTTATGAGATTCAGTATAGCTCCGGACGAGAATAGGATAGTGTATCACGTATGGAGGGCCGTAAAGAATGGCCGGACCACTTCGCCGAGGTAAACGTGACGAAGTTAATTACCGAAAGGCGTCCCTGTTCGCCTCGAAATGTAGTCATTAACTAGCGTGTTTATAGCGTCGTTCCCGAACGGGGATTCGATAATATTTCGGTAGGCGCTTCGAGAAATTAGGAACCACTGATTTCGCCGTGGCGATCGCGTCCCGCTGTCCCGGTACGTATCGGTACCGGGCACGCTTCCCCGGGACACGTCGTATTTCAGAGCCGCCGAGCCTTTCACCATTAAATATCGTTCCATTCGAACTCCCTTTCCCGAAACGTTTCACGGGCCACTTTAATGACACGTAAATCATCGCGTTCCCATCGACCGCTACTCCAGAGACCGATTAGGCGCGATCTGTTCGGTTCATTTTGACCAACATGACCTTTTACAGCTTCATTCTTAATCAATACATCACTAACTAGCGTCCCTTGTCACACGTGTTAATTATCGTATATATTTTTCATCCCCTCAATGGATGATTCAGGTAAAACCTTGAAATTGTTTTATAAATAAGTACATTAGCAACTTTTTTAAACTTCGAGTCACGGATGTACATATTAAATTAATTATAGTAACTCCTAGGGTGCTAAGATTATAAATCACAGATAGGAAACTTTACGAGCGGAATGATAAGAGATAAAAAGAAGTTGGATTGCCCGGAGTAGAAATCAGACGAGCGTAGGCTTTCCTATATCGTGTTAATCCGTAATATATACAAGCAGGGTAGGCATTAATGGCGCGGCAATTAGTGTCATTACTGTATCGTAGCGCGGTCGTTACCCATCCGGACGGGCGATAGAATTATACTGGCTTCACGGCTGACTCAATTGCCGTCTTGGGAGGAACTGTAATCGAGATAAAGCCGTGGTACGACGCGGCGTGTGATTGAAAAATAGTATGTGTTAGATGGTACGGTTAGCGGTGTGGGGTTGCGTGCCGGGAAAGGGAATATAAAGGAACGAATCAAGGGTCGAGAACAGATCCATCAACCGGGCGGACGATCGATCGTATGATTTATCCGCCGTACCATCTGGGGTTCACCAGCCTTTTGCCCTCGTATATACCCTGTCCTCTGAAGGTGTGGCCCCGCGGAAGACAGCCGAATTGACAGACGACGCGTCGGGTGAAAGCTCCAATGAGATTCGACAAAGAATGCATTTCTCTCATACGTACTTGATCTTTTTTTTTACAGACAGATTCAGAAATTATCACACTGTCTGCAAAAATGTGGTACTCATAGTAAATCAGGAATTTTGAAGATTATACAGGAAAATTAATACTAAATGTACCAATAACCCTTTTTTAATTCTTCTACAAAAATAAAAAACGAAAATTATTATATTGTGATATTTGATACTAAATTAAAGTACCAATGGCAATAATAAATTGCTTCATAGCAATGCTTATTAGTTTCATAGTAAGAAATCAGGAATTTCGAAGATTACAAGGTAAAAAAAATTACTCAATTGAGCCTTTTTACACTCTTCTATAAAAAATAAAACGCAAATTATTATGTTGTTAAAATTGTAATATTTTGAGTTGATACCAAAATAAGATACCAATGGAAATACTAAATTGCACTCAAGTGTCAATAAAATAAATACACTACATTAACTATAAACTATATTATATATTACGTAATATACTACAACATATTATTAGAAAACCGTGGGTACATTAAATCACTTATCTATATTGAAGTCGCGTTGCTCAACGAACAATCAGGGAGCTTAACACACGCAGTGTCTTAGGCCTAGCATAATATTTTCAACAACTTCAAGCGAGGTTGATGTTTGCTTTCAATGGCCTCGGGACGAGTCGAAAATTCTCAAGGAAACGATGCACCCTTCAAGCGAGCCGTGAGTTTCCTGAGAAATAATCCTCGAGCCGACGAGACGGCTGACGTCCAGTTAACGGAATCATTCATACTATACGTCAACCGTGCGCGAACTCACCGAGAGAGAGAGAGAGAGAAACGTGCACGCGGCGAGGCACTTGGTACTTGGTACCCGTCAAACGTCAAGTTCTCGTGGCTCGCGTCGGGCAAAAGTGTAAGAATAGAATCGAGGGGCTAGAGAAAGCCTCCGTCTCTGTCGTTCCACAGCCGGACATAGGAGATGGTTATACTTACTTGCTCGGTCTTTAGAGAGGCTCGAGTGTAATCGACAATGGTCGCACGGAAAGAGGCCGGAACGAAAACAAAGCGGGCATTATCGTTCCCCGGGGAACACGACCGCTTGCAGCGAGTTCGACCGGCAATTATAGTTTGATGGCTTTATTGCTTCAATGTCGACGTTCCGTGTGCGTCATCCCGCGTTTCGTAACGAGAAAAGGAAGACTTCGATCCGTTTGACAGCCGATCTTCGAACTTCAGGCTGGAGATGGTACAAAAAGGCAAATTCAACGAACTACCACGTTATTTAAATCAAAGAAGAATATATTAATATCTCGCGTAATGAATATCGAAGTTTTTACGGAATACGACGTTAACAAACTTGATTTATCGAGGAGTGAATCTCGTTAGCTAAGAGGATGAAGAAAATGGTTTCCATTCGATGGTACCGATTGGACAATGACGTGTCGCGGACGCGGTGGTATTTCAATCGGTTCTAATGTAGCGATGCGTGCTGTTAGCCGGGCTGTTAACAACTCTTTCTCGTCCTCGTGAGCGCGTCCGTCGCGTGAAACAAGATAAGCGGAAAAACGGGGGATAAATAACGGAGGCTACTCGCCGGCTATCCAGCGGTCCGACAAGAATTCCTAAACGATCGGTGTACGTACGGGCGGGAGCCCGGCGGTGTGTGTGCGTGGCAGAGGCGACGGGGAGAGAAAAAAAGTGGCCGAAAACGAGGTGTCCGTGGAACGCGGACGTTTCCGGATCCCGGAGGATGGCCCGTGTCTCCGAGATAAGGTGGCTAAGTTCGGCATAGTTCGGTAAGTGGCAGAGATAAGCCGCGGCCGGGACACGGCTGCGCCCGGCCCGTTGGGAAACACGCGACGGTCCTGTCTCTCCCAGGTAATCGACGCGGCTTGTAATCTTAATTACCTGAAATACCGCTGGGGAATCGCGTAGGTCGGTGTATCAATATGGCCAGCGTCCACGAGCAGAAAGAAAGCTTGTTAAGTGCTGATTCTCGTGAGAATTTTTAACCGCGCGATGCGTGTCCGCCGCGGTCTATTATCGGCCCCGGGAATGGGGCCCGATATACCCCGCGTTTAGGGGAAAACCGTGTAGAAATGATGTCGTCTTCGGGGAACGGCTCGGAATTAAGACGATGGCCGCCGATTCAAACGCTTGTATATGCTTTCTTTAATGCTACTTACAATCCTGTTCCATAAAAGTGTCCGCGCCTTATCTACTCGGAAATTAACAGATTTCAGGTAAAATGTTGAAACGAGTCTATTTAGTGCAAACTGAGGAACCTAAATATTTGTAACTAATTAGAAAAATAATCTGTAATCTACAGAATTTACATGAATTATTGCCTGTGTATTTGTTTTTTGACGTTATTATAATTTCTGAATTTTTGTTTTTAAAACATGCATGCTCTGCCATGAAATTAAGACGTTCGAAAGGACGTATCGCTAACATGATCTTTAGGAATGAACTGCTCGGGTAAGGTCGAGTGGAAGTGGAAGATGATCATCGGACGTGTATTACTTCTTCCATCGAAACACGAGGGCTCGAGAAGAATTTGCATGCGAGACTGCTTTTTGTTATCTCACAGATAGTTGTTAGTTAAAGTTACAACTTCTTTAAGTCAGGGAACTTGTTCCATGTAACGTCGTTAAGTGTACGTAGTAGAGTACTATTATCGTGAATGGGCCGATAGCCTGAAAGCACCTGTGTTCTGGTTTCAAACTCGACACTTATGTTATGTATCTACAATATTTTTTATCAAAGTATCTTGATCTACGAGAATTCAAAACTCTTCTATTTGCATGCATTTCCAGTTCTGCATTAAATGATTCAATTATTTTTGTAGTGCCATTTTTATTCTTAGAATTCGGAAAACAATACACAAAATGTGGTATTATTTTATATACAAATTTAATTTATTATTTAATATATAATTGTATAAACGCAAGTATTTCAATCTCAATTTCTACGAGAATATTTCAATTTGATATCATACTTGTTTAGGCCACATGAAGCACTTTTATGTCCGTACGTGGGATTCACCCATGCGGCGCTTCCCACACGGTACAAGACTGTTTATATCAACAATCTGTAACCAAAATGCATACATAATACTTCACGTCAACGGGACCATTATTTAGTTGAACCCTGTAGCCTCGATCCCGTGATTGTCAAAGAGTTACGAGCATCGCGAATCGTCCAATGCGACGACCGCACCAACGATCTTTCTTCGCGCTTAATGAACACCACACTGTTTGGGTACACTAATTAACGCGTCCCAAGCTTAATTTATAACATCTCTCACCGGTATGATTTACAGATGTCGTTCGAATATAAACTTCGTGTAATATATGCCCGGCGGATAATTCGTTCCGATCGGTCGACAATCAGTTCCACTGTTACAGCCACGGGCTAAACCCAAATCATTTGAGCCAATGTGTTTATTATATACGAGTATGTCAGTTGAATAAAGATTTTGCAAGAAATTAAAAATATTAAGATACTGATTAGAAAATCAGTTTATTAATTGTTTATCAAACATGAAAATATTTTATTATGTACTAAATGTACATCTGATCTTTCTTTTACATATTGAAAATGTACCAAATGAAGAAACTTATGTAATAAGGAAAGTCAGATTAATTAAAATAAATTGTGATATATAGAAATTGAGAAAAAATCGAGTAAAAATCGAGTAAAATTTTATTGTATAGATTCTTAAATAGTATTTGAGCGTCGATCTAATGCATAAGTAGCTGCGCTGTTGCATTCTGCATTCATTATGCAGTCATTGTAACATCCCATACGCAACGATAAACGTGCCGTTATACATACCGGTCAGACGATTGCACATGGATTAATGATTCGCTTGAATCTATCTGAGAATCGTTTGTTTGCATATCATTAACGCCTGACGGTGGTTAATTACCCGTCTAACGATCCGGCTCGTTACAACTGTTACCTATCTGTTTCAATTTGCCATGCAAATACCATTTTTTTCTTCGCGCCATCTGCCTCGGTTGCCGTTTCGCATTTCTCATTGGCATTGTGAAACGAGACGTTCGCGTTGCGTGGCATGAATCATTGCGCGGCACAGTTTCAACAGTTGAATTACTGCCATTGAATGCATATCGTCTTATATACATACACACCTACATATGTAGTTATACTTTTTTTCAAAATTCATCATATACTTCATATTTTTTTTTTTTTACCAAAAAATTGCTTGTGCAATGAATAAAAATTCCTTCTGAAATATTCAATTAATATATCATGAGACATTTTCCAAAATTGCATGGCATAATCTCCTGAACATTTCTTTTTAAAGGGACAAAGTTTGGCCGTTCCTTTAAAGGTGCTTTATCTTCGGCGATACGGTCGAG
This sequence comes from Ceratina japonica, assembly GCA_019453355.1. Classification (NCBI taxonomy): domain Eukaryota; kingdom Metazoa; phylum Arthropoda; class Insecta; order Hymenoptera; family Apidae; genus Ceratina; species Ceratina japonica. Next base: position 82,063 of record SMSR01016116.1, on the reverse strand, counting down.
TCGAAACGAAGCGGAGAACAATCCCTCGCGGATTAACTGTAAGCGTCCGATAAATGGGAGCGCGCGTAACGAATCCGGTGCGCGCACGCAATCAAACGAAACGAGGGGAACGCAGCGTGCACGCGGAGTGCACGGTAGCCCTGGAGCGCGCAAGGTAGGTAGGTAGGTAGGTAGGTACGAACGAGCCGCTGCCAATAAATCTACGTGGGCGAGATTGGCTCTAAGATTAAAAGTACCTACGCGGCCGCGGGACAGCGTATAAAAGTGGCCGGGGCCTCGCAACGGGAGCCGGGGTCCGTCGTGAAATTTTCGGTCGCACGAAAGGGACACCGGTGCCCGCCGCCGCGCCGCCGCCGTTTCGCTCTCGTTTGCATCCTCCCCGTTCCGTTCGGCGCCTCGCACTTTACAGGCGCGAACCAGCCTGTTTCACCCCATTACTTTTCTCCTTTTCGACCGCGAGCATGCGACATCCCGGCCAGAAAACGAACGCGGTGACCAATGGTCCCCTTCGATTAGATGCGGACCTCAATTAAATGCGAGCCACTTTTCCAAAAGATTTATCGTCACCGTTTGCTCGGGCAGAGCCGAAGTTTCGCCCGCGGACCTTGTTACACTTGTACGATTTATTCTTGTCTCACAATAAATTAAACAAAAGTTCTTATGGGAAATTGTTGTTTTCATAACAATTTTTAATTCAGATATTTTTACAGAGAATTAATATTCTCCTTTTCAAATCGTATAAATTGATAAGAAATAGAATAGACAAATTAAGAATTGTAGAAAAATACGTGAGTGAACAGAAATTGAGGCATCGATTTTCCTGCAATAAAACGATTTCAATTTTCTTGAAAGAAATAAAGCAAACAGTGTGGGACGTCGCCAGAGCGGGCAATTCTCGATTACNCTTATGGGAAATTGTTGTTTTCATAACAATTTTTAATTCAGATATTTTTACAGAGAATTAATATTCTCCTTTTCAAATCGTATAAATTGATAAGAAATAGAATAGACAAATTAAGAATTGTAGAAAAATACGTGAGTGAACAGAAATTGAGGCATCGATTTTCCTGCAATAAAACGATTTCAATTTTCTTGAAAGAAATAAAGCAAACAGTGTTGGACGTCGCCAGAGCGGGCAATTCTCGATTACCAGAGGTGTTCCAAGAAAGAGCGGTGAACAACGGAGCGGGAATAACGCTCCCGGTCAGGAAAGGGTTGCTGCTGATGGAAACGAGAAAAAAGAGGGGACCTCGTTACGTAGCCCGGGTCCGGACGATGTATACGCAACGAGAGATAACATCGGCCCAATACGAATATACGTAACCGGGGGAGCGCGTTAACTCGAATTAAAAGGATGACTCAGGCGAGGATCGGGACGAAAACAGGCGTGTTTTCGCGAAACGCGAGAGGGATATCCTAACGAGCGGCCGATTAAACCATCCGTGTCGAACGTTTGCCGCGTCGCGCTTCGCATCCTCGTGTCGATAACCGCCGCTCGATGGAGTCGTCCCCGCGGTCCTGCACGCCACAGAAAGCCCCCGATGTAAGGCTATTACAATCAACGCTCGGTCTCGGCTTCTAATTGGCAGTCGTTTCGTTGCGCCGTGTGATTACCTTGACGAGCTATGCTCCATCTAGAGCCTTTAAATCCCCAATAATTTCACAGAAATATCTTAGACGCGCTTAGAATTCTGAACGACTTCATGCTCGAACTACATACCTCATCATCCAGTAAAATAAATTTATTTTTAAACTTGTGCTGTCATTTTGTTAAAATTATAATTATTACTTAAACTAGCATCAAATTAAAGTACTAGTACAAAAAATACATTTATTTCTAAATTTGTGATCTCATTTTGTTAAAACTATAATTATTATTTAAACTAGCACCAAGTTAAAGTACTAATACAAAAATTGCACTCAAATATAAAAAATATAAATACATCTGTAATTTTGTGTTAATAAATTTTATGTCAAGATTAATAAAATCTGTTCAATGGACGTTTGGTACTGATTGCGAGGACTGGTTCAATTCTTGTATTGAATTTTACAGAAGACATTAAACGGTGCTTCAGCTCTGTACGAGAGGACAACTTTGTTCGCCGTCTGTCAAGTGCCAGCCGATTGCGGATGATGGAAGGCTCGCAAGGAGGATCTCTCGAGTAGAGTCAAGCGGAATCGCGCGTCCTCACGGGAGCCGGTCTCGAGAGCTCGAATTAAGTTCTCTCCCTTGTCCCTCGCGTTTCACTCGCGCAGAGATGCCTAAGGTAGGTGAGCTTACGGCCGGCTTTCCATCTTTTCTTTCGCGCCACGGCGGTTGGGCAGCGTTCCCCAAGTGTCGGAGGCGCGATCTCGTAATTATTACGTCGCGAAAGATGCGAAGTGACGCGATGATTGCCCCCCCATCGCGAGGATGCTTCAAACAGCCCCCCATCTCGCGATCTCCCTACCATTGTCCCTATCCATTTTTGCTTTTTCACGGGATAATCGTGTCGAATCGAGGCGAGAGCCTCGGGAGCTGCTTCAGCACACTTCCCGCGAGCTTTACCGCCGCGGCGTAATGCAAAACGAATTTTTAACGACGTGCGAATTAAATTGGAGATCGGCACTGTGGCGAGGAGGCAATCGTTCCGGCGTGATCGAAATGCCGGAGCGTGAAATTCGAGAGAAGAGGGAATAATAGTGCGGGGCAGGTGACGAAATACGGCCGCGCCATTCTTCACGCCGCGTAATTGTCGAGGCGGCAGAAGGACACGCCGTGCGAGCGCGGGCCGAAGCGGAAAGAGGTAAGCGGACGAGGGAGTTTTGTCCTTGTTGCACGGTAGGATGCACCGGGGCCGCCATTTTCGTGGCGGTGCAACAGAGGCGTAATAACTGGTGGAATTCATGGTAATGGCGATAATGCGTGCCTGGGACGATGGGGCCCTGCGGGCCTGAAACAAGGAGGAGGGCGGCTGCGCCGAACCTCGCCACCTCGGACCGGAGGTGGGGCACCCTGCCACTTATTTATATGCATGTGGATACTTACCTGTACGCATGCCTTTTGGTACCGCGCTCACGTGTGAACCCTCGTTCTTTAAGGGAGAGCCGGCTCTCTGATTGGACGTATTCACCCAACCGATTCCGCGCCACACGGCACGTCCCCTTTTCAATCAGTTCTGTTTCGATTTCCAAATACGAAATAAGCTTTTGTTTATGCATTCTTTTATATCCCGTTTCAATTAATTCGAGGTCCTCGGCGAGACCGCGGCACCAGATTTTATTCAGCAACCGTACACGTTTATAATTTATGGTGCAGTAAAGGTAAAATGGCGGAGGTTTTATTGCTCGGCTGGCCGACTGCAGTTTCGTACTTTCGCCCTTTGTTTTCGCATGATTTATTTTATGTGTTTGGAGGAATTTTAATTATTATAATACACTGTAATATTAATTGTAGCATAACTTGTAGGCTTATGTATCATAACGCTTTTATANCATCATCCAGCAAAATAAATTTATTTCTAAATTTGTGATTTCAATTTGTTAAAACTATAATTATTATTGAAACTAGCATCAAATTAAAGTACTAGTACAAAAAATACATTTATTTCTAANTCCACTCATTGCAATAATTATTCGATTAGTCCCTTAGTATTTGAGATAGAAGAAAATTGTATATGACCTTTCTTGCAGGTAATAGCAGTACCCACAACTTTTATTCGAACCATTTCTCGAAATTCCGCGAAAAAAAGATTTTCAATTTTTACGAGATTTTTCCAAGGGGTACCCCTTCAGATTTTACGAAATTCTCGTTTATTGCAAATAACTGCTTACATACTACCGTTAGCGAAAAATATTGCAAATAAGAGTTGTAGGTACCATCGAACGCTACAAGTTTTATATAAAAAAATTTTTTCTATCGTTGTTAGTTAACGAGTATTTTATAAAAAATGAAAAAACAGTTTATTGCAAAATATTCATTAACTATTGACATTAGCGAAAAATGTTTCAGGCAAAAGTTGTAGCTTTAGTCATCAGGTACAACAAGGATGTCTTGCAATTTTCCCGTAAGTCCTATGGTTTAGGACTCATTGAGGAAAAACGAAATTTTTTTCCAAAAGTTCGCTGCTTCGACAGAGGAGTGACCGGATTTTGTTGATAGTAATAAAATGCCGATTAATCATATTTAACTCGTTAAATACTTGAGTTAGAAGAAAAATGCATATAACCTTTCTTGTAGAGGACGTCATTGCCTACAACTTCCATATGAAAAATTTCTCGCTATCTTCAATAGTTAACTAACAAATAAAATTTATGCAACCGAAAGAGAATTTAATAATTTTCTATCCTCCTCTGTAAGTTTTTCCTAAAAGCTTATGGTTTCAAACATTGAATGACTTCTTATTACATCTCTTAAACTTCTGACTTACACAATCTTAATCAGACGTCGTCTTACCAATAATTACAAGTGAACTATCAATCCTCCTTGTTTAATTTATAACGAGCAAATTCTTATTATCTCACGCTGTTTCGAACCACGGCTCGCAATTACCGGCGCAATAATTCCGTCAAAGAGCGAAAACGAGAAAGAGGAGCCGTGATCGTAAACGTAACCGGCGAAGGGGAGACTCATAGGAGCGGGCTGAGCCTCGGATTGGTCGAAACGGCACAACCGGATGTGGAGGTCGGGCCGAGGCGAGGGCGAGCTCTCTTGAATTATCCGTCTTAATTTGTCCGTCACGAGAATTAGCGCGAGTCGAATGAGGGACAGACCGGCCGAGGGGGTGGAGCGAAGGGAGCGTGCGAGAGAAGTTTTACACGGGCACGAACGACCCGCGGTCTCGGGCCTCCCATGGTGAACCCAACCGTCGACCTTTCACCCCCGGGGGTAGCCCCGCACTGCTGGAACGACCGTCCACCGTACACCTTGCGTGCGCTCGTTTCCTTCTCGCTTGTCTCGACCGCTTACGTTCCATCGATTATGACATCGTCAACGGTCCGGACGGTGCACGCGACGTTCACGTTCCACGCCGCGTTCACCTCGAATTTTTACCACACTGATTACCGACTTAAAACCGTGTTCACGAGCAAATTACTCTCTCTCTCTCTTAATTCCACGTTCGGTCCTTTACATATTGCTTCACGGAGCTTACGAGCTACGAAACTAAAAAAGAAATCACCTTCAAAGCATTTTGCAGTATGCAATTTTCTTATAGAACAATTTCCTGTCATATCACTTGACCCGAGGTTCCCCGTATATAATTTTTTCTTCAAAAACAAAAAACGTGGAGGACGGATCGGTTACATTTTTCACCGGACGACCGAATGGTCAACACTTTGTTAGTTAATATTTACTTTCGGGACGCATGCGGGCCCCAACGTTCTATTAGCCGACATTAAATCCTAATGGACTGGCTCACCTCGTTTCGCTCCTAATAACTGCTCCGTTTGCAACGTGCCGCGCGACCGTACTCGCAGCTGCCTGACCATCGACTCCGACGGTCTCGCCGTAATGGAATCGCTTATCCCCGCGTAAAAAAACGAACAGGAAACAATGTGAGCAGCGTGGCTACGCGATGGGGAACACGGCGCAGCCGATAATAGCCGTCATTTTCTCAGTCGTTGTACGTACATGGTTGCATCGCATCGCGCGGTAAACGGTTGCAAAAATGCGCGAGCCGGACCGGACCGCGGCGGCGGCGGCGGTGGCGGGATGCACGGAAACTTTTCGAGCACGCGAGCGATGCGTTGGGAACATGCCCGGGCCTGAAGGATACTTCACGGAACTTCGCCCCCGAAGTGCAGCCCCGGTTTGGAAAAGCTCTTGGCCCGGCAAACACGCCACAAATACGGTCGAGTGTGTGCCGAGGGAATAACGCGGTGCCTAATGTTGCTACCATCGCTAACCCTTTTTCAGGGAACCTGAAGTGCTGACAAGGAGGAGAGAGACTTGGAAATGCGTCGTCAAAAGAAAATATTCTGACAAAAGCACCTAATTCAGTTTTACTGTTTAAATTATGTTTCTTTTATAATAGTATATGTCTGTCAAGGTTGTAGTATTTCATTCTATTGAGTTGATGTGTTGGTATGTAAACTGTGAAGCAAAGCGAGCTTCCTTTTTCTGTCGCGTTTTGGTATGCAAATGTAAAAGGATGCTAATTTTTAAATAAGCAGAGTTCGAGTATGGTCGAACGAATAAGAGTAAGACTGTTCCTCATAATATAAAGTGTACTATATGGGATTCCCTAAATATCTCTTACTTTGATAAAATTATTATGAAACATACTATTTTCTTATTTATTCTATTCTACTACATTACTTGATTTTTGTACTTCATACATAAATAATTATAAAATAAAGATTTGAATCATATAATTGAAACTATTATAACGATTCCATAACTTTGATATACCTTTTTTGGACATTTCCGACAGCATTTTGCTAATCGATATCTAACATACTTGAAGAAATTGAGACTTACCGAGGGTGCCGTCGAGAGAAAACGAATGCCTGTCGTTTCTCCACGCCCAGGAGCACAAGTCGCAGGTGGTAAGTCCGTCGGGGGTGACACCCTCCTCTGGTAAATAAGGCGGTCTAGGTGGTGGCGGCACGAAACTGCCGATCACAGCCCAAAGGGAATCGACGTCGTTCCCGACGCCCGTGTAGTACAGCAGCTCTTCCTCAGCGACGCCGGCGAACCAGTCCATGTCGTTCACACCGGGATGGACCGTGTTCGTGCTCGGCGTGCTCGTGCTCACGACAGTCACCTGAAACAAGAATATTATCCTTGAAAACCATGATTTCCTCAATAAATATGTGATCAATTATTATAAAAATTTGAATGCTTCTTTAAATGTAATTAGTATGGAATCTAAAAAGTAGAAAATTATAAGATATGGTTGTTTTCATTTACGATTTTATTTAATTAAAACAATCATTTGTATATAATTGTAAATTGATGCATATTTCATTGAATAAAAATTTCGATTATAAATTTGTATGATTCTGGCAATGAAGTAATGATTAATAAAAATTGAGAGAATTTGAAAACAGGTTTCATTGGATAATCTGTTCAACCGAGGACAGAAATCGCGGTGAGGAGGCTGATGATCCTTTTCCGCTCGTGTTCCGGTGCAAATAGCGGCTAAAAAGTGTACCGTTCGCCAGTGCGGTCGGCTTCGTTCCCCGAAGCGGACGTCGAGGCGGCACTTTGTGGGGAGCACCCGGGGCTGTCCTAACTGCTACGACAAACAGTGAAAACGGCGCGGGCGGTCGCAAACAAATCCTGTCCTCTCTTTTTCAGTGTCTCATCGCCGGGGAGTTTTATGCCGCGGATAAACCTCGATAAACAGTGACAAAGCGTCTGCGCGTCTGCGGTCGTCCGTCGCCGGGCGAATAACTCGGGCCCCGAAACGCGGCCTTGGGAGGGTTCCTTGTAATTGGGGCAGCGCACAAAGGGACGGTGACGGTGCAGCTTCTGAAATATTCCACCTCCCCGTTCCATCCTCGTTTCACGGGGCCTATCGATGGATCGTAATCACCGGCAGATATAATGCAACTCCCTTTCATCGATTTCTTCGCTGATAATGGCCCGGGCATAAGTTAACTGTAACTGACGGTCCATCCTTTCCATCCGGGTTAACGGACGGCTCCTTATCTTTTAAATATCCACTCGTGAGGTGAGAATGGAACCTCAATTATAACAACCTTTAGAAGAATTCTTCAATTTATTATTTTTAATTCTCTATTCATTTATTTTTTACGATCCAGAATCACTGTTTAAAACCTCCCATATTTTATTTAAGACGAATAATGAAAAATAAGTATAAAATAAATAATTCTTGCTGTAAGAACATTAATTATAGAAACCGATCCACGTGATTGTGGGAATATTACTTGCAAGACTCACGAGAATTCTGTAAATTCAATGAGCTTCTTTATATTACTGAGAAATTCCGTGCGGATGATTGTAAATCCGTAAGATTCGATTAAAATGCCACGATCGTCGTAGAGACCGCACAAGCGCACCTCCCAAGCTTTAGGGAGGAACGATTTCAGCGATTTTCTGGTTTCGATGCTTGCGCAAGCCGCGATTACTCCGATCAACGAGCGCGTGGCACGAGACTGTGGCGTGGTCGCCTCCAGCTACGAATTTCACACACGATTTCCCTGCACCAAAAGAAATATACCTCCGCGCTGCACTCTTTTCAGGGACCGGCGACTGAAAGCAGCTCAGGTATTTGTCACAGTCTGCTTTTGCCTCCCAGTCGCTCAGGATAATTCTCTATGATTATACCGAGACCCAATTGTTGTTGAATTATTGAAGCAAATTGGAGCGCAATTTCGTGTCTATTTTTTAGAGTGCTGACCTGAATACGATTTAATTGATTTCTAACGTTTCATGTTTAACATATTTATGGTAATAAGTACTTAAAATAGATAGTAGGTATAAAGAGAAAAGGAATAGAATAATATATCTAATTATTACATGATTATGAAAATTTGCCGCACGACTGAATGTGCCCAGATTCAACGCGAGCGTCTACATTGTACACGTTTTAATTAAACGAATCGTATCAGGCGCGGAGGATCGCGCAATTTTTGTTCGGTCTTTTCACGCGGTTTTTCCACAAAAAGAATTTAACACGCGAGGAGGCCGGAGCGAGCGAGCGAGCGCGCGAGGATCCCGGAGTGTCTCATGGGACGAGTGGTGCTTTTGTGTCGAACGAAGGGGGTCCGTGACCATGATTATGGATGGGCCTCGGTTCTCGGGCGTCGATGGGGCCCCGCGGTCGCCGCACAATGCCGCGTATTGATCGGCTTAATTACCGTGATATCGGCGTAATTAAAGCCCCGTTGTGTCAAGACCCTTCTCTCGGAGGCGTCGACGAAACCCGTGACTGGACTCCCGGCATCAGGGATTCCATCTCCCTTCCCTGCTGGCGCGCCTTCATCTTTCACCCTCTCGCACTCTCTTTTTTTTTTACCTCTCGCCTCTCTCGAGGGACCGCTCTGTCACTTCCTCGCGCGGCTCGGCAACGCTTTGTTAATAAGCCATTATCTGCGCGGTGACGCGTCTTCGACGAATCGCCGCGTTATTCCACGCTTCGGGCGCTTTCAATCACGGCCCCGGCTCGAAAAACCGCGGCCCTTCTTCACGCGTATGACTGGCGCAAAAATCTCCGACGAACGTCGCTCGCCGGGAATTACCCGAGAAAGACTGACGGCGTTTAACCATAATTAGCAATTAATTACCGTCTACGATTAGAACGATTATCAATCGACGCAATTAAATACAATTATAATTAATTCCTTAGGAAGTCTCCGTCTATTCTTGGGTCGGGAATCGTTTTGATATGTGTTATAAAAAAATAATTGAACGCCGATGTTCATCGTTTTCCGCGTCGCGACATCAACGTATCAGAAAATTTCACGTGTGTCTCTCTAATTCCTCGGNGAGGTGTTCCAAGAAAGAGCGGTGAACAACGGAGCAGGAATAACGCTCCCGGTCAGGAAAGGGTTGCTGCTGATGGAAACGAGAAAAAAGAGGGGACCTCGTTACGTAGCCCGGGTCCGGACGATGTATACGCAACGAGAGATAACATCGGCCCAATACGAATATACGTAACCGGGGGAGCGCGTTAACTCGAATTAAAAGGATGACTCAGGCGAGGATCAGGACGAAAACAGGCGTGTTTTCGCGAAACGCGAGAGGGATATCCTAACGAGCGGCCGATTAAACCATCCGTGTCGAACGTTTGCCGCGTCGCGCTTCGCATCCTCGTGTCGATAACCGCCGCTCGATGGAGTCGTCCCCGCGGTCCTGCACGCCACAGAAAGCCCCCGATGTAAGGCTATTACAATCAACGCTCGGTCTCGGCTTCTAATTGGCAGTCGTTTCGTTGCGCCGTGTGATTACCTTGACGAGCTATGCTCCATCTAGAGCCTTTAAATCCCCAATAATTTCACAGAAATATCTTAGACGCGCTTAGAATTCTGAACGACTTCATGCTCGAACTACATACCTCATCATCCAGTAAAATAAATTTATTTTTAAACTTGTGCTGTCATTTTGTTAAAATTATAATTATTACTTAAACTAGCATCAAATTAAAGTACTAGTACAAAAAATACATTTATTTCTAAATTTGTGATCTCATTTTGTTAAAACTATAATTATTATTTAAACTAGCACCAAGTTAAAGTACTAATACAAAAATTGCACTCAAATATAAAAAATATAAATACATCTGTAATTTTGTGTTAATAAATTTTATGTCAAGATTAATAAAATCTGTTCAATGGACGTTTGGTACTGATTGCGAGGACTGGTTCAATTCTTGTATTGAATTTTACAGAAGACATTAAACGGTGCTTCAGCTCTGTACGAGAGGACAACTTTGTTCGCCGTCTGTCAAGTGCCAGCCGATTGCGGATGATGGAAGGCTCGCAAGGAGGATCTCTCGAGTAGAGTCAAGCGGAATCGCGCGTCCTCACGGGAGCCGGTCTCGAGAGCTCGAATTAAGTTCTCTCCCTTGTCCCTCGCGTTTCACTCGCGCAGAGATGCCTAAGGTAGGTGAGCTTACGGCCGGCTTTCCATCTTTTCTTTCGCGCCACGGCGGTTGGGCAGCGTTCCCCAAGTGTCGGAGGCGCGATCTCGTAATTATTACGTCGCGAAAGATGCGAAGTGACGCGATGATTGCCCCCCCATCGCGAGGATGCTTCAAACAGCCCCCCATCTCGCGATCTCCCTACCATTGTCCCTATCCATTTTTGCTTTTTCACGGGATAATCGTGTCGAATCGAGGCGAGAGCCTCGGGAGCTGCTTCAGCACACTTCCCGCGAGCTTTACCGCCGCGGCGTAATGCAAAACGAATTTTTAACGACGTGCGAATTAAATTGGAGATCGGCACTGTGGCGAGGAGGCAATCGTTCCGGCGTGATCGAAATGCCGGAGCGTGAAATTCGAGAGAAGAGGGAATAATAGTGCGGGGCAGGTGACGAAATACGGCCGCGCCATTCTTCACGCCGCGTAATTGTCGAGGCGGCAGAAGGACACGCCGTGCGAGCGCGGGCCGAAGCGGAAAGAGGTAAGCGGACGAGGGAGTTTTGTCCTTGTTGCACGGTAGGATGCACCGGGGCCGCCATTTTCGTGGCGGTGCAACAGAGGCGTAATAACTGGTGGAATTCATGGTAATGGCGATAATGCGTGCCTGGGACGATGGGGCCCTGCGGGCCTGAAACAAGGAGGAGGGCGGCTGCGCCGAACCTCGCCACCTCGGACCGGAGGTGGGGCACCCTGCCACTTATTTATATGCATGTGGATACTTACCTGTACGCATGCCTTTTGGTACCGCGCTCACGTGTGAACCCTCGTTCTTTAAGGGAGAGCCGGCTCTCTGATTGGACGTATTCACCCAACCGATTCCGCGCCACACGGCACGTCCCCTTTTCAATCAGTTCTGTTTCGATTTCCAAATACGAAATAAGCTTTTGTTTATGCATTCTTTTATATCCCGTTTCAATTAATTCGAGGTCCTCGGCGAGACCGCGGCACCAGATTTTATTCAGCAACCGTACACGTTTATAATTTATGGTGCAGTAAAGGTAAAATGGCGGAGGTTTTATTGCTCGGCTGGCCGACTGCAGTTTCGTACTTTCGCCCTTTGTTTTCGCATGATTTATTTTATGTGTTTGGAGGAATTTTAATTATTATAATACACTGTAATATTAATTGTAGCATAACTTGTAGGCTTATGTATCATAACG
>SMSR01016116.1:12583-63760 GCA_019453355.1 Ceratina japonica | reverse complement strand
CACCATAATCAAATACTTCAGAAACAACGTAAAACAAAATTAAAGAATTCGACATTCCTGTTTGTCTAAAGAAACGACGGTCATACATCATTTAAAAAATTCGACGGATCAAGCCGTTCAGCGGTCACAATGATCGCTTAATTGAGCGTAAGATATCGGAGTATAGGTAAAGAAAAGAGTAGCGACGAGTATCCCGTCGCGTCGGGAAGAATTCTGTGTTCCAACGTTGACAGTGGAACAGCTCCGAATGAATCGGCACTTCTGTCAGCCGGGGAGAACGTATATGAAACCGGTCCACCGGTCGCCTTTCCCGATCGCGCGGGCCCGGGCGTCGGTATTCAGTGCCGGTGTTCTACCCGAGTTCGTTATCAGAATGAATTTCTATCGACGTCGATACGCGGCTGTCCGATACCGTCCGAACTACCGCGCCGATCAATCCGAATATGTCCGCGGCTAGTTAGATCCGCTGACATGCGGTTCTAGCCCCGATATCCCCGGCCGAGATCTTGTTCGCTGCTACCGAACCTAATTCCGTGCACGAGATTTCAACATGTTCTACTTAACCGGTACCGCGCGGGGCTCCGGACGCGTTTAAACGCATCGGGGAAGACGTTGATAAATTTTAATGTTGCTTTTTCGTATTAAAAAAGACGGGGCACGGGTTGAGCGGTTCAAAAAGCCAGCAGCGAGGAGGAGACCCTCCGGGAGGATATTTAATCTCCCGACGCGCATTCCCCTCGCATTCATCAACGTTCGGCTGTCAAACTTATCTCGCTGGCAACGTCATTGTTCTGCCGCGAATTCCATCGGCCGGGATCTCGCCGCCATCGGCGTCGCTGCAAGAACCGATAATCGTCCGACAGCAGTCGGACGATGGATCAATTACCGCGAGATCGCTGGCATGGGAGCCGCCAAAAACGACATACGTATACGCGGGCATACGGCCCCGGTTGTACGCGAGCGTGGCACTGCGTTAGGGCCCCGGGTAATAATGGATCGGCGGTATTATTATGATTTCAATGGCGTGGCCCGGACCGATGCGAATCTAGATCGTGCACCGGCCCCGCTATCGAGCGCAGCGATCGGCACGGTGATTGATTCCTCGGTATTCATGCGGATCGGTACCACGGCGTGGCCGCGGCGCGATATCATCGCGGGGCCGACGCGCTGCACCGCGCCGCGATCCCAGAGATAGGCCCCGCGAACGTGGCTCCGCCAGAGGAACCGTGTCCACTTCCGATCGATCGATTGACGTCACGATCTACCGAAAGCTACCGGCCGAACTACCAGCCCGGCCGCGCACCGTCGTGGATTTCGCTTTCGGTTCACCCGCTGCTATGCTTAATCGAGCGAAACGTCAGTTTTCCCTTTCCCTTTTACGAGACAACTTCTGATCAAATTTACACTCGCCGCGAATAAATTAGAAGTGATCTTTCTAACATGTATTAGATTCGTATTTGAATCATGACTGGACTCTGTTATTAAGATAATTGATCATATATTAGATTACATAAATTAAACAAGATGAGGCTTGCATAGAATGAAAAAATGGTAAATATATTAATCCTGTGGAAAATTTCAATTAGTTTTCCATACTTTTGATTTACACTGTTAAAAATTTTTCGTTGGATTTGATGAAGAAATGCATGAAGCAATATTCATGTATTTTTTTTATTAAGTTTCATTGCGGAACATTAATTTTCATGAACGGTACATTAAATTTATTTCAAAATTCATTAAATTTTCTCAAAGTTCATTAAAATGTTTTGAACATTCATTAATTTTCTAGTGAATTTACATTAATATGTGTATAATATACGAAAAACTTAAATTTAATGTATAATATTAGTTTTCATGAAAACTGCATTAAATTTAATAATATTTTTAACAGTGTAGGCACTAACTCATATTTAACGCATAGTTGGGTTCATAGATTATCCGATTAAAAAGTGCAATTTTAATGGTATTGCAAAAGCAGCAGGTTAAGTATAGCACTCGGTCTTGTTTCCACCGACAGAAATTGATCCGTGAAATATGTGCTCCGAACCACAGTGTTCCAAGTTACAGCGTGCCGCCTGCGGTCTCTTAATCAACATTTCGGTTCGATGAAATTATCGGCGGACGAAACGGTATCGGGGCAAAGAGTTGCGCGACATTGATATATGATCTGTTCGGTATCTCGCGGCGCGAACATTATGCCATCACTTGCAACACCGTGCCACGCGGTTGGCTAGGTGCACCGCGGTACACGTTGTGTCGTGGTAATAACGTCAAACCCGATGACACGGCGATAAGCACGTCGTCGCTAGGATCGTTATTACGGTTCATGTATCGATATCTCGCGCCACGCTTGTAATTTGTTGTCGATGAGGTAACTGAGACTCTCTCGGCAACAGAACGGTATTGTCCATTGAAGACACTTAAAATAATGGCAGCCTATTGTATTTGTTTTCTAAGCTCGACGTATGGGAAATGTTAAGTATCTGTATTAGACTAAATGCAGTGTATTAACATAACATAAAGTTACTGACAGGTCGTGGAAACTCTCTAATACATTTATGGTTCTATATGTTATACACTGTTAAAAATATTATTGAATTTAATGCACTTTTCATGAAATATAATACATTAAATTTAAGTTCTTCGTATATTAAACACATATTAATGCAAATTTACCATAAAATTAATGAATTCTCAAAAGAATTTAATGATCTTTCAGAAAATTTAATGATCTTTCAGAAAATTTAATGTACCGTTCATAAAAATTAGTTCCGCAATGAATATTTCATAAAATGTTTCATTAAATTTAAGAAAAAAAATACATGAATCTTGAATACATGAATTCTCAGCGAATCCAATGAAAAATTTTTAACAGTATACTTGAGTAGAAAAAGTCATTGGATCATTAATGGATCATGGTATATTTAATACTGAATGATCTAAAGCAGCTTAACTATTTCAACCTTGAAATACCAGCTTCCAATTTGCGGAGAAGTCTAATTTATTCTCATTCCCATAAACTAAACGGATAATAGTAAATGCGACGGGTCACAGACGTCGGATTGCGAAACTGTGAACACGGGGGACAAGTTTGATCCCCGTCATGAATCCGAACGGATACGATGTCCAGGATGCGGGAGATCGGTCGGCGGACTATCGCGACTATTACGAGCGACGGTGCACTTTTATAAACTCGTTATTACGGCCGGTATCACCGTCGGGATCGCGCCGTTAAGGCCCGTTGAAAAGAGCGCGAAAGCGCCGCGCGCCGCACAGGAGGCGAGCATTAAGAATCCGGTTCTCGATTCGCTCGGCGATGATCCGGGGGTCCGACGCATCGACGACGAGGAGCAACGTCGCTGCTAGCTTAATAATGTCCCCGACACGGAATTGCGACTTTGCGCGCCGAACGAGAGAGAAAGAGAGAGAGAGAGAGAGGGAGAGAAGGAAAGGACGCCTACCATCGCGGAGTCGCGAGATCGACTTTAGCGAGAGAAACGTGCGAGAGAGAAGGAAAACGAGAGAGAGAGGAGATCGCGTTGAACGATGGAAAGAGGAACCTGTTATTTCGGCGAGGCTCGAAGCTGAGGCGAGATTACACGCTGTCACACACCGTTCCTCGTCCGAACCCTTTCGGCTTCGGCTGCTCTCCTCGGTGCTACGTCTCCACCTAAGCGATCCTCGCATCTCACCTCTCCTCTCCGGCGGGGGCCGTTTAAAGTGGGGGGGTGGGAGGGGTGAGGCGAAACGCGAACGGCGGGGCCCGGCCGGCCAACATCCGACGTCTTATTCGCGCGATTATCATCGCTCGTCGATTTGCGTTTC
This sequence comes from Ceratina japonica, assembly GCA_019453355.1. NCBI lineage: Eukaryota > Metazoa > Arthropoda > Insecta > Hymenoptera > Apidae > Ceratina > Ceratina japonica. The sequence goes on along the minus strand of SMSR01016116.1, from coordinate 59,935 downwards.
GTGGCCCCCGATCACGCTGCCTTGGCTTGCCACTTAATGCGGCCGTCCCTCACCTTTAACTGATCGGTTAACAGTACCAAACGACGCGTCCGCCTCGGGTTAATTATATTTTCTAAAGGGATCCATGTCCTCGATGTCTTTTGTGTCGCAATTAGCGCGCCGTCGCTCGCGCGTGCTAGATATCATAAATACCACGCGCTTAGAAACTCGACACCTCTTGATTTATACCTTTCTCACAGAGACGTCATCGACGGCTTCGAACGACGAAACATTCTCGTCATCGGTTCTCTTAATTAATTTCTATTCTATAAACTAAACCCGTCTTCTTCGAAGGGATCGAGCAAGCAATTACGTCATTGTCTCAAAGTTTCGCGGACGCGCGCGGTGCGCTGCGCTGCTCGCATTTTCAACGGCCGCTTAAACGCGAGGGACAGGCGCATTAAGTCGCTCCGGTACCGTAATCAACGTCAAGAAACGCGAGTCGACAAACGATAATAGTTGCTCGAGCGGATCGAATCGGCTGGGACGCATGGGCCGTTCACGAACATCTTATTCTCCACGCGATACCGCGCCGCGACAGATACTCGCAGACGGATTTAATTCACGGTTCCGCGTTGCCCGCGTAGGCGTGGCCCGTGTACTAGAAACACTTTACGCATTGTAATTCCAGCGTGTAGGCCAGTCCACGCGTGAACAATTAGGCGCAGGTTAATAATTATGTTCGCTCTGCGGCTGGTAATGAGTTACGGTCGCGAGATTATTGCACGCGCGAGTAACCGAAGCTATAATTTTCCGTCGCCCGTTCTCTAGTCGCTACGATTTCTGTCAGAAACCGTAGGCTACCGGGGATCAAACGGCCGATCTCGTTTGTTCAGCGACTTTCACGGCAATAAAAAAGATGACGAGAGATTATACAAAAAAGGGAAACGCTCGTGACGTCAATCACAGTCTTCGTGCATGATAAACACAGCAATTTGCAAAATTTACCGAGTTAACGACGTATGCATAAGAGAGGTGGAAGATGTGCGAATCAAGATCCACAGGATTCCTTTCTTTAAAATGGTTCCAAGACCTCAAGGCTGTTTCCAGCCACGGGAACATCTTCATAAAAAGAAACACAGTTCCGTTCAGTTTTTTCGAAGTGTGCTACGTCAAATTATAATTAAAGTCTAAAGAAAATCGTCTGTTATATTATATAATACTGTAATAACTATTTCGTTGCGACGATCTTTTTTTGCATTGACACTATATTTCGTTCTTATACTATACTTTGTGCGTCTTAAATCTAATTTGATGTCACTTCCTCGATAAAAACTCGAGCAAAGAATTTTGTCCACTCGATTATGATCATCGAATTGACGGTATCTGCCACTCCGATCACGGGGAATGTCGGTGGTATCCGGCGTCCCGTGGGTCGCGATCCATCGCATCGCCAGAAAATCTGACGTCCGGCCTGCATCCGGTGACGCTAAACGGCCGGGACAGCGAAGAGGCCGCCAACGTCGGAGATCGGCCGCAGATTAAGCGATTTAGCTTTGGCCGCGGACGATCCCGCGACGACGACGTTCCCCGAGCTCGACGCTCCTCGCCCGCGACCTTTCCATCCGGAAGGCTTCGTTTATGAGGCGATCTCGCGCGACGCCGCCGCCGCCCGACAGGAAAGAGAGAAACCATTGTCGTTGCAGCAATGGTAGAAACGTGCTCGCGTATAAATATGCAGATCGGGACACGTATTTTTCACGCTTCGCTACTCCCGCGTTTTTCTTCCACTTCCGGCGGTCCCTCTCCCATTATGTTGCGCGCTACCGACGATTTTTTTTCGCATTCCCCGTTTCCATTGAATGTTGCTTAGACGTATCTACTGCTCGTTCGAATAGAACGGAGCCAGGTAATTTTATGCAGAATTATTCGCATTAGGGAAATTCATAAAAATCGATTTCTTCATTTAAAAATTTCTTGGTACGTATTTTGATTCTGTAAGTATCTCAGTTTTGGAGCCAGGGACGGAGCGGTGTTTCTCGGTTTCGAGCGTGTAAACGTTTCTTCTTTCCCCCCGTGGCACTTTCGTGTTCGATCAAGATTAGAACGGACAAGCGAGCCGGGAGAGTGAAACGCATCGACTTAATAACACGCTATCCCTTTCGTAATGCGTCGCCTAAAAAATGACCGCATTAACGGAAACTTATTTCGACGGTGACACGGTTGGGTGCAGTAACACCGCGCTGCGCCGCGCCGCGCCGGGTGAAAGTGAGCCCGCGTGAACCGGAAACGTCGAAACTGTCTGTTATGTATGACCGTTGTATCTCTATATGTATACATACACGTATATTCGCAAATGCTGCTGTTCATTATCTGGGGTTCAATGTTTGAGAAAAAATAATTTTAACTTGAAATGTTTGTAGATTTGATAAGTAAATTCAAGTAGTTACATTTTTTCTGTCACTGTGACACTATGTGTTGATTGCACTTTATCATAGAACAGCTAAATCTGTCACCTAACGCATATTACATTTGATCAATAAAGAGTCCAAGAGAATACATACTACGTAAAACAGATGTCAATAAGTAAATACTAATTGAAACAACGCAACTAGATTACGAATATGCAAATGTCTATTTCTATAAATAAAATTAAATAACAAAATGTATATAAATATTTGTTTTCTCCACTAAATATTATCAATTCTATTTTAATTTGGATACTTTTTATTTCTTCGCATATTATTCCATATTCTTTTTTTAATTATACAAAATTGTAATAAGTGCCCAAAGATCTGCTGTGTAATGATTACTAAAGACAAGTGGAGGCAATCGAATCTGAAAACTCGGACCGTGAGACGGGACCGAAGAGATAGCGGGTACCTGGCAGGGGGTTGCGAGGATACGAGGCGCAGGAAAGAGGCAAGTTGAAGTAAAAACAGAAAGGGAGAGAAAGGGATAGTGGGAGGGAGGGAGGGAAGCGAGGGGATGAGAAAAGAAATGCCACATAAATAGATGAGCTGTCGGAGCGGCGGGATTACGTATGACGGGACACGAGGACGGCGGAGGCGAGATGATATCTGGTTCGGGTAGGCACGGTGATAAATCTGTGGGCCTTTGTCAGGTGGAGGCGCACAGGGTTCTCTTCTCTCCCGGCCCAACTCTCTGGTAGATACGTACACGCGAGGAGGAGAGAGAGAAAGAGAGAGAGAGAACGAGAGGATGAGAGTACGAAACGGGCCGGCGGCGCGGCGATCAGCTTCCTACCGCGCGCGCCTCCTTTGTCTCGTCGCTCCTCGGGATGGCTGGAATCGATCAAATCCCTTACGAATTTCGCCACCGTGGAACGCGCTGCGCCCGTCTTTGCGCCGGGCTTCTGGGATAACGATCGAACGATAAACGATATCGATAAGCGATCGCGTTCGTCGCGACGTGGAATTCGACGGAGAGGCGGACCCGCTCTTACGACTTGCGCCGCGCTATTTGATTGATCCCTTCCTTCTGTGCTGGCCACGTGAAACGCTGCTCGTACATACGCGTACGCGCGTGGACGTTTATTAAGAAGCTGGGAGTTTTTGCATGCCATACTGCATTCCGGCTGGTCTATGTCTCCAGTGAACAGTTTTTTTTACGTGGGAGTTCGAGTTAGAATAGTGGGAAAGCAATGGAACGAAAATCTAATTGTATTCTCAATAAATGCCAGCAGGGTTGCTGATATATGATTGAATCTTTAATCCAGTGGATGCCAAACTGCCTTATTGTTAATTGTTAATACAATTATAAAAATCTGGAATCTTGAATGTCAGGAGAAATGTAAGAAATAATTAATTACTCCAACAATTTTATAAATAAATTCCACATGCTTTTTTTTGCTATTTGACACAAAGAGTTCTACGACGATTTTTAAGTTTTCATCGATCACGTTGGTTCTCTGAAGTCGTGAATGGTTGAAGACGCGTTTATCAGGAGGACGATGTAAGAAGCGGGCTGGACGGAAGACCGAAAGTCTGATAATCCCCGAAAAGAGAGAGCCGGCGTTAGAGAACGCAACGTTTTAATCCGTAAACACGTCGTTTGACGACGACTCGACGGGCAGAGTTCCTCGTCAGGTATTCCGAGCAACTGTAATCTCTCGTTCCGGCTCACGCACACGCGCCCGTTGCGTGCAGCGCGCAACCCTCTTCGCCGACGTCCACGATCGCATTAGTCGCGCGTACCTTCGAAACCCTGAAACGGATCACGGTGACTGGAAAAATTCAGGTCTACCGGTGACCAGTCAAATTAATGCTGGAGTAAGCGGTGAAATTAATGCCCGAAAAACCAGTTCTACGAGAAGGAGAATTTTATTTCGCCAGTCATGAACACTGACAATATTTTGAAATTATTTTTTTAATTTCAATGGAGTCCATAAATATTCGTATAAATTTCAATTTAACAAAGCAATTATTTATTAGGTGACAAGAAATATAAAAAATGCTATTGATTATGACTAATTACGTAATTTGTCCATCAAATGAATGTTAATGAGAAAACTACTATCGACAATAAATGAATTGTTGACACGTCTGACGGTTTGAGAACTGTTGACGGTCGTTAAAGCTAACAGGTTTCATTCTTTTGTAACAAAGCGACCATATGTGGAACTAATTCCTTGTTTGTCGATGAGATCGGGCGCTGATTCACGAGTATCTTCCTAATCCAAGTGGGACTCAACACTCCCTAGACTGCTCACTTTCTCCTGAACGCTCCATTAAACACGGATTAAGGACTCCCAAACTAGGCCACGACAGATGGTCGTTTGGCGGGCCGCAATTAACGGGCCGTCTGTCTCCCACCTCCACGCCTAAACTCGCATCATAAATTCGACACCGCGTTCCTCGCGGCTTCCACCGTGGCTGTGAGAAATCCACAAATCACGGCGATTCGCGTCATAATAGCAGGTTCGTGTCCGGGCGATCGCGTTTGTTCGAATCGTACACGAAACGCGGAACCCCGACGAAAGGTGGTGAGAGTCGTGGGGGCCGAGCGAGGAAATCGGCGGCTCATGTGTGCTCGATCATGGCAAAGCAAACACACGTAGGTATCGTCTAACTACCAAGGTAGTGGAGTAGGTATACCGGCGTGTACGCGCAGGAAGAAAGGGAAGAAGGTCGGTGGTGCTTGTAGCCTGGCAGGGTATAAAGGTTAATGAGCGCGCAGGCGCAACCTATTATTTCAGTCGGTTCGGTTCCTGTCCCTCTCCCACCCCTGGTTTTCTGCTGGTCATGCCCTCCCTCCCTCCCGGGACCGGGCACGTTCTTTATTGCGGCCGTCTCTTTCCCGCGAACGCCGAACCGCCGAGGGCGGCACGAACAGAGAGGGAGGTGGAAACGGAGAACCCGTGGAGAACGGGAGAGGAATGTTCGGAGGGACAACGACGGACCTGGTGGAGGATGCCAGGGAAAGGAGCGAGACGGAGCGGCGGCGGGAAGAGAGAGGGGGAGAGGAGGAATCGTTCCCAGGAGAAGGGAGAAGTGGCAGACCTTGAGCTGCCACGAAGCTCTGGACGTCTTCATCCTGCCTCAAGCTGTGCTGCGAGAGAGAAGGATACGCTGCTCTGCTCTCCTCTCGGACGTGGTTTCACGAAATCCTTTAAATTCGTACGTACCGTGTATGAAGTGGACGTCGTCAAAGGATGCCGACCACGATCAACGGGATTTAGCCTAGCCGCCAGCGGCGGACCTCGGGGAATCGCGTGATTCCACCGCGTGTTTCCTGCCTCCTCGAAAATATGTTTCATCCAATCTTTGCCCGGCGCGTTCAACTTTCCATACTAACGTCAGATTAAAACACAATTTTGCTGGATTGGCTTAAAGCAATCGACGATACTTATTCTCCTATTTTTTATTTTTATTAATTCGACCTGAATCGATCACGTAGTGTACTTTTCCAAAAGCGCAATCAGCGCTGCTATTGTGACCGGATCCAACGTTGAGCACCCTCGAGCTCAACGTCAAACAGGACATGCACGCGACAGTTCAATCTCCCCATTTGGGGTTCACGTATTTTGTTCACTGTTTATGGTAGGGGAGACTAGGATACTATAAAATGATGATACAATGTACGTAAATAAAATCGTGAGCAATAAAAGGTTTTCTGTTTCATTCTTTTGTTGAATAATAAAGTTACTTAGGTTCTCTGTATTGACATCATCCCATGACTTCATTCTTTGACTCATATCTGCGAACCTTGTCATATCCTCGAACTCTACACCATTTTTTAATCTCGTCCTCATCATTCTCAACCTCTAACCTAGATCCTGTCCTCACAAATCCTAATCCTCATCACTCAAAGCTGGAACCTATATTTTACAATGGTTTCCCTCGATTCTGCGAATTTCTTTCTCGACCTTCTTGACAACTTAGGATAAGTCTTCGTATTACACAGAACTTGAACCTAAACGTCCTAATTCCTAATCCCTAACTTAAGATTCTATACAAAAATTATAAAAAAAGCCAATGACTGGAAATTATATGAAAAGAAATTGGGGAGAGAGATATTTACTATATTCTTAATAAAGGATAATTCTATCCTGATTCTGTGGTTCTTATTATAACGATTTAAATTATGCAATAAATTAGTATCTAAAGTCTGAGTACAAATAAAAATGACAAAATTATATGAGCAAATTTGGAAAAAGGGATATTTGCTATATTCTTAATAAAGAACAATTCTATTCTCAATATTTAATTCCTATTATGACAATGTAAATTATGCCATAAACTGGTATCCAAAGCCTGACTGCAAACAAAAATGACATTCGTCATCTCGGCCTGTTTTTTAACCCTCTCGTCCGAAGCTGGCTGTGATCCCCGAGAGGCGTGTACGCTCACGTCACGTAGGGGAAGACGTATCTATTCGATGTGGACGGACGCGAGAGGCAGGGTATCTGCACGCGAGCAATGCCCATTGTGTTCCCCTCTGTTCGGAGATCGAGAGGACATCCTCGACGTTCCTGTTCCGCGACGCGACGCGACGACCGCGACGCGTCGACGTTACAAAGAGCTGGGTCGAGATAGGTCAACACCGCGAGATCCTGTTCTCGTGAATAGAATGTATCGTGTACTTCGAGCCTTTAAAAGAAGAGCACGCCGAGTTCTAGTTATCAGAATTAACAGAACAATCTCTCAATTCCAAAGAACTGTTTTTGACGTTTATGAATTATATTTGGTTACAAAAAAAAGGAAAATTTTTGAAAACATGAACATAAAATATCATTGAGCTTTAAAATAATTTAAGATAGAAAGAAATGCAAAACGCGTACACGATCGTCGTACCATTGTGTGACGTTGTCCCCCCTCGGATTGTCACACAATAGTTTTTCTAGATTTAGTAACAGTGAAAAAAAGTTGGCCGCATACAGAAAGTATTTTAAACCGCGGGATTGCGATGCGTTTCCGTCTCGGCTGACAAAAGCGATCGCGGACCATGAAAATCGTTTGAAAAGGGACACATCCCCGTGAAGCGGAGCGGGGTGCGTTTTTTCTCTTTCTGCCGGGTCGCGGATCAGGTCGGTCCCTTTTGTGAGCGCGATACACGTCGCACGACTGCGCGTCGCTCGCTGGGGCAAGGGTGCCAGAAGAGGGTGAGATTTAATGCGACTCCTCTCTCTCTCCGTCTCTCCTTTATCCCCGATACTCTCTCTCTTCCTCGTTTTGCTCTCTCGCCGCGACCTCGGAGTCGGTCGAGCTGTACGCATCCTACGGCTCGCTCGATCCGCTTTTGTGGCAACCGTTAAATTGGCTCTTCGAACTACGCATCTGTCGCTAATACACGCCTCGATGCTCTTCTCGGGTCGTAAAAATCTGTTCCTGTTGCGGTTTCATCCGGTTGTACTCAGTACTGACCGTCGTCAAAAATCGTTTGCCAAATTCAACAATAAAGGAATTACTTAAAGAAAAATAAGTGAGTTTTCAATGAAGAACATAAAAGCAATGATTTGCGGTTTATTCTTCGCTCTCCAAAAAACGTTTCATTAAACATTATCCTTTTTAATCCGTCCGAGGTCTTAGAATTTCGATAAAGATCGGCTTTAAACCTTTGACCCTTTGACATGGGGCCGCATATAATCCTTAAAAAGCGTGTTCAGAGTACACGAAGAGGATATTAGGGCTTTTGAAAGGATTTAAGATTCCAATCGACGAGCATCTTTCCGGCAGCCAGATTTACGGTGGCGGTTGAATTCGTATAGTGTTGCTTGAGAATCGACAGTAACATTTACTTTTTCGCGAAATTTCGGGATTGTGTACTTGGGTACAATTAGTCGAACGTGAATCTCGTGTACGGCATCGATTAACGAGATAAACATACCTATAGCGGCCGATTCGGGATCGCCGGCACGCCGGCAGCAATTAACCCGAAATTGCAAACTCGACCGGCCGTTCCTACGGACTATCAATTATTTCGCGCACGGCGCACCGTTATGAGTTCAATTTTCGGCCGCAACGGTGATTGAATTCTTATTTATACAAGCTTCCGTTATACGCGGCTGCGTATGTTATTAAAGTGGTTACTGAAAAACGATTAAGATACCGAATTTGCGGATAGTATTATATAAAGGACGTCGTAATAAGCAGGTCCCGTTTCAAGAACTGCTCCAGTTTTAGAGTTCGTCGAAAAAATTCGTGTATAGAAACGTAATCGATGTCACGCTCGTTTCTAATCGCTAATTTAATTATAAAAGGCCGTACAAAAATGATCTTCCCTCTCTATCACTATCAACGAAAGATTATTATAGAGTGGCTATTTATGGAACTTCATGGAACGAAAAAAGCTGCTACTTTTTGCACCTTCTAGAATATATTGCCACTAAAGTAAGAAATAGAAAGCAAAACACTCGTCCATGTTGAACCGACCGTGTAATCTACTCGTTAAAGAGTAATTGACGGTGACTGGAATAATTAATCGATTAGTCCTGAAGTAATTGAGATAGCAGAAAATTTTATAGGAGCTTTTCTGCTGGTAATAGCAGTATCTACAACTTTTATTTGAAGCATTTTTTGAAATTTTGAGAAAAAGAAATTTTTTCGTTTTCTGAGATTTTTCCAAGGGGTGTAACCCTTCAGATTTTGCGAAATTTTCGTTTTTTGCCAATAACTTTTTACGTGTTGTCGCTAGCGAAAAATGTTTCAAACAAAAATTGTGGGTACCATCAAAAGCTTAAAGTGTTGTATGAAAGATTTTTCGCTAACGTCAATAATGAACGAGTAATTTGCAATAAACAATTTTATCGTTTTTTGTCAAATTTTCGTTAACTATTGACGATAACGAAAAATGTTTCAGATAAAAATTGTAGCTCTAGTCATTAGTTACAAATAAGATATGATGCAATTTTCCCGTAAGTCCTACGGTTTAGGAGTAATTGAGAAAAAACGAAATTTTTTGCCAAAAGTTCGCTGTTTCGACGAAGGAACCATCCGGATTTTGTCAGTATCTATAAAATGCCGATTAATCATGTTTAACTCGTTAAATACTGGAGTTAGGAGAAAAACGCATTAAACCTTTCTTGTAGAGGACGTCAATACTTACAACTTTCATATAAACATTTTTTCGCTACCGTCAATAATTAATTAATAAATAAAATTNAGTAATTGAGAAAAAACGAAATTTTTTGCCAAAAGTTCGCTGTTTCGACGAAGGAACCATCCGGATTTTGTCAGTATCTATAAAATGCCGATTAATCATGTTTAACTCGTTAAATACTGGAGTTAGGAGAAAAATGCATTAAACCTTTCTTGTAGAGGACGTCAATACTTACAACTTTCATATAAACATTTTTTCGCTAGCGTGTATAATTAATTAATAAATAAAATGATTGCAAAATCTTCTTCCTAGCGAAAAGTATTTCAGACAAAAGTTGTATCTCCAGCTGTCATCATTATCTATTGTCTCTCAAACCAAAATCGTCGGTGCCCCGTTGTAGCTATTTACCGACTTGATGCCGATTACTTCTGAAAAATGCGATTGCTAACTGTATTTTGAGACCCACCGGGCCCCATTCACTGTCGCAAGGATTATACAGTCACTGCCATTCTTTAATAGTATCTCCCCGGTGGCATCACTAAAATTACTGTCTTATTACAAGACTTAGAATAATGTATAAAAATAAGCGCGTTCATAGATCGGTCCCCGGTCACATATGTTTAATATAATTGGAGATGGCCATAAAGTGATGCGTTCGCTGGTGGCCATAGAGAGTCAGCGCTCACAATTTAATTAGCCGTCCCATAATCGCTTACGAGCATCTCGAGATCATGGCCGAGGTCAACGCCGCCTGAGACGTCGGGTCAGCGGCTTCACGGTCGCGGACCTCGCCAACAGTTATTACGATTGAGACTTATCCTCGATCGATCTTCGTCGCGATCTCGCCGCGTTATCTCGATCTCGTTTCGATCCCCGCCGCCTTCCGTCTCTATTACGCGGCGNGCCTCTTCCCCGGCGCGGAGGAGAGTCGACGATCAAAAAGAGAAGCTGAGACCGGGCCCCGACCGCCGCGGAAAGAATACGTGGGCCGGACATAATGATTTGGACTTTGTCGGCCGGTGGCGCGGCACAATCGCTCTCTCGGCCCGAGCTAGATTAAATGGTAAATAATATATTGTAAATATTCATGAATGCCCGCGATCAATGGAAACCCCCTGTGTAATTACTGAATTACGTCTGTTCTTCCTGTCTTCATGAATGCATTCCGTTTGGAACGATTGTTGAGAACGAGAAAAGAGATGGAAGATACTTGAAGAATTTCCTGAGCTTGATGTACCTGTCAGTTTTGTGTTATGCAAAAGGAGAAAGATAAAAACGAAATTCGAGTTGTTAAAGATTAAGTTCTGATTCAGCTCAGCGGAACTAATATTTAGAATTATGGTCACGAGCAANAACGCCGCCTGAGACGTCGGGTCAGCGGCTTCACGGTCGCGGACCTCGCCAACAGTTATTACGATTGAGACTTATCCTCGATCGATCTTCGTCGCGATCTCGCCGCGTTATCTCGATCTCGTTTCGATCCCCGCCGCCTTCCGTCTCTATTACGCGGCGTAATGACAGAGGATGCGCACCGGCCCGGCGCGAAAACATGGAATCATCCCGCGAATCGCATTTGCACTCGTTCCAACGATTGCCGCTCAACTATGCGCTATTCCTTCTTTTCTCGTTAACTCCGAAGTTCCAGCTTTCTGACTCACGCGGGTCCGAGGCGCCGAGGTCAGAGTTCATCTCGGCCGGGGATCCTCACCAAATTAAGAGCGATCATCGGGCGCGCGCGAGCGTCCCGGTTGCTCATTAGGCCTAGTAATTACAATCTTGTCGCAGGCATCATTCAGGCAACGCGTTACGTAACGAGCGAGGCAGCTGCTGTTGCTGCGAGCCGCGAGATCGTGACGATATTTCACCGTTTTAATCAGCCTTCTGTCCGGGTATCGCCTCGAGATGATCGGATACGCGGAAACCGTAGGCCGCTCCGCGATTAGAAGCCTCCTCTCTTCCTTATGCTTATGCTTTTAACCCCTTTCTACAACGCGGCCCAACAGAGAACCCGTGGCTTGTCTGCGCGCCGCCGTGTTCCACGCGTTCCGCGAAATATCCTCTCGGCCGCTACGCGCTGCGCTCCGCTCCGCGCTGTTGCGAATATCTGGGAAAATGATCATCACCAGCGGCATCTCGTCTTATCCGGAGAGGAACAGAGAGACTAATGCCACTCGTTAGCAGATGGAAACGCGTGCGTAAATTGCAAATCCTCTATGCGGTTCATTAGGGAAACCGTTCTCGCGTCATTAACGGTTCCTCTTCCTCGATAAGTCGAACGGAATTATGTGGCCCCCGATAGAAAAGATTGCGATGCTTCCAGCTCCTCGGACCGTAATCGCCACGCCGCGCGCCGGACCGCTCCGCGGTTAACGATGCTTTATTAGAACATCCTAGATAGACAGATTTGATGGAACGTCCTGGCGTTATCTCTGCAGGATGCTTTAATTGCATCGCGAACAATGCGAGAAAAAGAATGCCCAGATAATGGATGCCCGCCGCATGCAGTTCCTCTCTTTTTACAACAGTAATCGATCTTCTTTCAAACAGATTGATACCTCCAAATGAGCTATCAATGTAAAAATTCTAAATGACCCCTCTTAAAACTTCCAACCGAGGTGTCGTCCTGGAAAATTAATACTAAACGCACTGACAGCTTTTTACACCAATATAATACGTTCATGTTTTTATATTTGAGGACCTAATCTATTTTTAAAACCGATCATGGCAGCTTTAGTGTTATACAAATTATCAGAACGATAGAAATTAGTATAACAAGTTTAGATTCGATTTGTATCGATCTAATTATTCGAACTTTCAGAATTCTAATTTTCAGAACGATGTCAATTAGTATAACATGTTTAGATTCGAGTGGTATCGATCTAATTATTCGAACACATGTCGAAATACGAGGGAGCCATTCGTGTTCCATAAAAATTTCTCACGTCATTTACGGAGGGAGTCCTATATCCCCCTAACAAATTGCAGCTATTCCCCCGAAACCGAGGCCAATAGATTCGGCATTATAGGCTACTCGAAATTCGGATCGAAAACACAGCAGCTGTTAGGTTCCCGCGCTAGACGAGGGGATTAAAAACTGTCCGATCCAGTTCCCGGTTTCGTTGTATGTACCTACGTCGGCTAGGGCTCTCCGCGGCGCGCCTCTTTCCACGTAGCCGGTGACGTAGGGTCCGAGGTCGTCTGCGATGCCTCGCGACCCAAGATCGAATGTGCGATCGAGTGTGTAAGTGCGAGAGCAGGCCACCAGCAGAGCTCGGACCACCTCGGCCGCCGGTGCAGCCGGCTCTCTTTCACTGGTCCCCTCTCTCTTTCTCTCGTTCTCCCTCGCTTGCGTGCCTCTCCTCTGTTTTCTGCCTCCAAGACCGTTTCCTCTTCTTCTGCATCGCCTAACCCTCAATGGGTCCCTCCTCGTCGCGGGTCCTCTTTCCCTGACCGTCTTTGCGGACGTTCCTCCTCCACCTACCGAGCCGGCCGCCTCTTCCCCGGCGCGGAGGAGAGTCGACGATCAAAAAGAGAAGCTGAGACCGGGCCCCGACCGCCGCGGAAAGAATACGTGGGCCGGACATAATGATTTGGACTTTGTCGGCCGGTGGCGCGGCACAATCGCTCTCTCGGCCCGAGCTAGATTAAATGGTAAATAATATATTGTAAATATTCATGAATGCCCGCGATCAATGGAAACCCCCTGTGTAATTACTGAATTACGTCTGTTCTTCCTGTCTTCATGAATGCATTCCGTTTGGAACGATTGTTGAGAACGAGAAAAGAGATGGAAGATACTTGAAGAATTTCCTGAGCTTGATGTACCTGTCAGTTTTGTGTTATGCAAAAGGAGAAAGATAAAAACGAAATTCGAGTTGTTAAAGATTAAGTTCTGATTCAGCTCAGCGGAACTAATATTTAGAATTATGGTCACGAGCAATAATTACAAAGAGATTTGGAATTAATCATAACTAGTTTTATTTGACTAGAGGGATCTCATTACTATTTCTAGGAATGTACTCTGGATGTTGAATGCTTGCAATTCTGCTTCCGTGATCTTATAGGCGAAATCTATAAATCTTTCCGACGTTTTATCGTCCGCGTTATTACACATGCACAGCATTGCGTCAGTTCTGCCCAGTCGTCCGAAAACATTCCTTTTTTATTATAAAAAGATATACTAAAGTTCAACAGCTTTATTCACCGTTACATAATTAATGAAACAAACATAAGTACATTTCAATGTACAAGTCAATTAAAATTTTGTGTAATGTACAATTAAAATGTACGTGTGTATTAAAATTAGCATATCTGCATATTAATCTCGAATTTCATATTCCTAATTTCACACTACGTGAACACGGAATGCCATCTAAGCATCACGCGCTTACATAAACCCATTGATTATAAATTAACGGTAGACAGCTTACGGAGATTATAAACTGCTGTCTAGGAATATAAAAGAAAAAAAATCGGCGAAGGAGAGGGTTTGCGTGCGCGGCGCGTGTTTTTCTATAACGGGGCCGCGGGGATATCGTTAATCGGCGACTCTGATTTAAGAATATCATCGGTGCCGTCCATTGTTCCGACGTCGACGTTTCCTGACTCGCGGCCCTCGGGACTGTCGATAGATCGCGAGGGCCACGCAGCGTGGGCGTCGATCGGCAGCTCGCGGGATCTCCGTGAGATCTCGGCTGGCCATAAATTTTGATCACGTATCGTTGTAAGCCTTTAATTTCTCGCATAAAGAAAAATATTCGACTATAAAATCGGTAAAAGTGATAATATTTATAATGAATGTTTCTCAGCCGCGGCGCGTCTTGAACGGCGTATGGACGCTTCGGGTCGAGAATAATAAACCTTGGCAAGAATGTATGAGAAATCCGTCTGGCCGGCTCGTAAATCGGCCGGACGTTTTATCGAACGAAAAATGAAGCACGGGACGCAAGCGACGTTCAACGGGATTTAAATTAAAAGACAATGAACCTCGTGTTTCTTCGTGTAATTACATAATCGGGCGGGGGTGATCTNGACTATAAAATCGGTAAAAGTGATAATATTTATAATGAATGTTTCTCAGCCGCGGCGCGTCTTGAACGGCGTATGGACGCTTCGGGTCGAGAATAATAAACCTTGGCAAGAATGTATGAGAAATCCGTCTGGCCGGCTCGTAAATCGGCCGGACGTTTTATCGAACGAAAAATGAAGCACGGGACGCAAGCGACGTTCAACGGGATTTAAATTAAAAGACAATGAACCTCGTGTTTCTTCGTGTAATTACATAATCGGGCGGGGGTGATCTCAGTCGAAAGGGAATAAGATCCGAGGGATCCGCGAGAGCGGTGAGGAGGATCATCGTTGTTAATCAAGGCGAGAGACCACCGTGGCCAATCCGATGCCGAGGAGAAGCCGCGAATTAAAGTCTCGCCGGAGCGGAGAACACGATTTTACGAGCGGCCGCCGCGAGACGAGAGCGGCTCGCATTAGCCTAATCGTTTGAGGCCGGTCTGCCAAATAAATTGGCTGATTTGCATGGGAATTAGGAATCCCCCGTGGACCTCGGCCGGGTACCTGACCAGCGTGCACGGATCTATCGCGCGAGCCATCGACGTTCGCTGTCTCCGAGTTTCGCCGAGGGGAGACCTCCCTCTTGTTCCGTCCGCTCCGTCTCCCTCCTATCCTCCCCCCGGGTTTCCTTCTACGTAGGCCTTCCACGTCGTCGCTGAGAACGCACGGGTCCAACGCGAAGTATGTCTTCGCGCGTTTGTTAGTTCGAGGAGGATATACGCGGAAGTCGTTTACCTCGTCGGAATGGAATAGTTGGCTCAGCTTCTGTTTGTTCGACGCTAATTTATTGAGTTCTGTCTTTCTGGGACTGGTCGCCGGTGCTGGCTTCCTATTTTCTGGATCGTTTCAATGCTGTGTTCGAGATTGTTCGAAATACCGTCCACCAACCGGCGAACAGGGAACTTCGGATTCCTTTATACTCTAAAGGGTTGCTATAAGTACTACAGTCTACTACTATCCACTACACATTTCTCAAGTATCTCCTATGAGGATCTATCCTATAACGAAAGTACAACTGCCTCATTCAATCCCTTCGATCGCCCTTTTTAAACCTCGAGAACCCAGAAAACTGTCTTAACTTTATAATCGTTGCGTATCTTCCGATCAAATTAACGAGAACAATTCTTCTCTTTGTACGTGTCCTCCTTCTGCTTCCGACGCGTATAAACTGCGACTAGTTTACAAGAATCGACGCGATCGCCGGTTAAATTAGGTAGTCCTTATCCAGCGACGGGATCTGCACGGGTTACGCGAACCGGCAATAAGAATATCTTTATTAAGCTCGACCCGGAGAACGTGTGCAGGCGAGAAGTCGTCGAGTAAGTTTCCGTTTATGGGTGAACTCAGTGTCGCCAAGGTGGTTCGCGAGAAAAAAAACGTCAATTTAAAATCGAGCAGTCGTCCAACGGCCTCTCTCCATCGAGACGTTGATACTCCACACAGGGAGATAATTAAACTTTTATAAAGTCGTGTCAGCGAGTCAGAATTTATATCTCTGAAGGATTTCATCAAAAGAATTTCTTTTCAAACGGTTTTTTTAAGATTTATAGCAACGTGATGAATGTTTTAAGAATTGACAAGGTTACGATGTTGTGTAAAAGGTGTCTGGGAGAATCGTGCGAACTAATCCGCCAACTTCGTTCTCTGCCAAGAATTTTCTCACCTCTATTATCGTCGATTTTTCTGCCCCTCGTTACCCGAGAAGCCATCATCCCTCGCGGAAACAACAGGCCGCGTTTCGGCCGCGTGTTCGACCGTTGCGAAACGAGGCTGACACGAGGTTGCCGGTTCCCTTGCAACAAACTGCCCTCGGATTCTGTTGTTAGTCGCCGATCGGCACGGCTCGGGACGATAATTTCGAGCGGTTAAGCGCGCGTTCGCGGGGAAAGAAGGCCGGCGTTACGGAGGGGTAGCCGCGGGTTTTACGGCACTTTTACGGCGGGCATTATCCACACTGGATTCCCGAAACCGAGCGCAACGAGGGCGAGCGCTCTGTTAAATGAGACGGAGTACTCATTAACCAGGACTGCAGCCGCAGCGCGCTGCGCCCTCGAGTGCGCCTTCCTGCTCCGCCTTATGGCCCGCGTATTTCCGCTCGCGGTAAACGAGCATCTTCTTCAGAGTTGATAACGCTAATTAGGTTCAGAGACATCGCGCTCACTCAAGGAATCTGTTCGGTTTTTCTCGGCAGCTTCAAGTGGAGTCGCGCGCTGCTTCTGCTACTCGTATCTCATCTCTCTTGAAACGTCGTTTTCGATGTGAGAATATTAGAACGTTTTGAATATATTTTAATCAGAATCTTTGGTATGATTTAATTATATGGTAAATAATCTGAATATTTTAAACAGAAACAAAATGAGCAAATCTTTCTATAAAGAAAATGTATTTTAGCGTTTTGAATATATTTTAATCAGAATCTTTAGTATGATTTAATTATATGGTAAATAATCTGAATATTTTAAACAGAAAATGAACAAATCTTTCTATAAATAAAATGTATTTTACTTTATGTCTGTAAAACAGAAGGCAGTTTTTATTGGTTGTCGTAATTTGAGGACTTCTGTTTATTATGACAGCCACAGAAATAAGACTGTCTCTAATGTCAGTCAAGATTTCAAAGAAAGCACGACGGAGATGACATTCAAAACCCTTTTTCTGTATTTCCTTTTTGAGTCATATGTGGTAACAGTTTGGTTTTAGGGTTATTAAAAGTACGAAGTTTAGAACATGAAATTGTGCTGTTTATGACGGGACAGCTGGCAATGTCCCTCCACATGGCCTCCAACTGCGGGAGATCCTAAAAACGACTCGGGGACACGCGTTTATGTAAACAGACGATGAAATTAGTCTCTATGTGTCACCACATTTACTTAGTTAATTTCAGTNGGATTCCCGAAACCGAGCGCAACGAGGGCGAGCGCTCTGTTAAATGAGACGGAGTACTCATTAACCAGGACTGCAGCCGCAGCGCGCTGCGCCCTCGAGTGCGCCTTCCTGCTCCGCCTTATGGCCCGCGTATTTCCGCTCGCGGTAAACGAGCATCTTCTTCAGAGTTGATAACGCTAATTAGGTTCAGAGACATCGCGCTCACTCAAGGAATCTGTTCGGTTTTTCTCGGCAGCTTCAAGTGGAGTCGCGCGCTGCTTCTGCTACTCGTATCTCATCTCTCTTGAAACGTCGTTTTCGATGTGAGAATATTAGAACGTTTTGAATATATTTTAATCAGAATCTTTGGTATGATTTAATTATATGGTAAATAATCTGAATATTTTAAACAGAAACAAAATGAGCAAATCTTTCTATAAAGAAAATGTATTTTAGCGTTTTGAATATATTTTAATCAGAATCTTTAGTATGATTTAATTATATGGTAAATAATCTGAATATTTTAAACAGAAAATGAACAAATCTTTCTATAAATAAAATGTATTTTACTTTATGTCTGTAAAACAGAAGGCAGTTTTTATTGGTTGTCGTAATTTGAGGACTTCTGTTTATTATGACAGCCACAGAAATAAGACTGTCTCTAATGTCAGTCAAGATTTCAAAGAAAGCACGACGAAGATGACATTCAAAACCCTTTTTCTGTATTTCCTTTTTGAGTCATATGTGGTAACAGTTTGGTTTTAGGGTTATTAAAAGAGTACGAAGTTTAGAACATGAAATTGTGCTGTTTATGACGGGACAGCTGGCAATGTCCCTCCACATGGTCTCCGACTGCGGGAGATCCTAAAAACGACTTGGGGACACGCGTTTATGTAAACAGACGATGAAATTAGTCTCTATGCGTCACCACATTTACTTAGTTAATTTCAGTAATTTATTTCATGAGAAATTAAACGTAATGACAGTAGAATACGTTATAACATACAAATCTACTCGCTGAACGTGATTATTTAATTGCAATGATTTAGGTTTGATAAATCGGAGGGGATCATGATCCACCTCTTTCCTCGGTCAATTACGAGGTCGATCCCGAGAAACGGCCACCGAATGTTTGCTCCCGCGCGTAGGACCGATAAACAGACAGAGAAAGGTACTCGGAGAACGAACGAGAGAGTGACGCTCTCGGAAATGTTGAACGAGAGAGAGAAAGAGGTGGCCTTCTTAGAGGCTAAATACAGGTTCGAAAAGGAGAAACGAATTACCTACGAATCGGCTCCGCATTCCCTTTTTATTCTTTCTTCTACGGAGCCAGCGAAGAGCGGTCCCTTTCATCCTCTTCTTCCACCTCGCTTGGGAAAACGACTACGGTCCTTTCGCCCAAAGCGACCACCTCTTATTCTCCCTCGCCGTCTCTCTCTCTCTCTCTCTCTCTTTCTCCTTTTCTCGTACACTTCGTTTCACCTTTGGTTCCTCTCCCCTCGAGCCGAAGGAACGTCTCCATTAGAAGCCGTCGCGCCTTCGGGCTTCGCGGTCTCCTAATTTGCCTACCGATCCGCACGATTTCGCTGCGGGTAGCGCCACGGAGGAGGGAGAGAACACCGGAGGAGGAAAGAAGGCAACCGCGTCACGAATATCCCCGGACTTTGGGACCGCGGCGGCTCCGGCTCTCGCACCGAGCAATTTATTTCTCGGATCCTAGCGTGCTCGGTGCGTTTCGTGCGTTCGATGAACACGGTTGGTTTCGTCGGCCCGCGTCTGCCTGCGGTTCCCCGAAACGAGCTGCACCGGAGGCGCGCCACCTCCGTTCATCCCTCTCGTTAACCGACGGACGTCTTCATCGTGGATCAATTGCTGCTCCCCCTCGGATGTCTCAATAATCGCGGCCCGCGAATTACACGTCCGCCTCCGTGTCCGCCCGTCATTTACCGTACATTCGCGCGTTCTCGCGTGATCGCCAACAGATTGCTCTATCTTAACGTTTTTCTGCCCGTCGCATCCTCCCCGAGCAAAAACCCCCCCCACCTTTTGTTCCCCTCAATTATTTCAAATATGCAACGCGCTTTTTGCTGTCCCGCCGGCAATTAAGTCCCATTTCTGGCCCCGAAAGCTGCCGGGATTCACAATTAACGCCGTAGAATTCTACGGTTTGCGAGCAGATGGCTGACGATCCAATCTACGAATCTTTCATGCTCCATAAAGGATATATGCGTAAAAAATATAGACGCACTTAATATAGTTAATTGAAAGCATAATTCAGCTTATTCTACTATACAATTAGTAGTTCCTCCAACTATTATGCCTCCCAACCCCCGCGTTGAACCCGGCTCCCTCATCGAAGAAGCAAATCGATATCCGCTCATAGAAGATTGCTCGGTAATCAAGTGGCCGAGCCTATCGGTGCGCGTTGCAGCTGACGGCCGCGTATCACCTGGCCGACGATCGGAACGATCCCCGGGGATAAACGCGCGTGAAAATCAGTAATCGAGCGATCGTGGAAAAGCCGCTGTCCCACTTCGGGCAAACGATTCGCGTGATTCGTCTCGCAGCCGGCCACCGGTGTACGAGGTGTTGCGATATCTCTGTTGCTTTCCAGCGAATAACTGCGCTCGGGACTAGCTCCGTGATTTACGGACCTCAAACCGCCGCGGGATTATCAGTTTTTATTACGTGCCACTTATGAATTATCAATATTGGTGAAGGAAATTATTTATGTAATTTATTTATTAATAATTAAATCTTGTATATATGATTATGAATGGTATTGCTGCATTGGGAAATGATATTGTTGATTTCTGGTTGCAAAAGAATGGAATTGATTAGTACAGCAATTTAATATCAGGAATTAGGAATTCTTTAATAGTATAATTAACATATTAAAGGCGGGAGTCGTAGTACTACGATTTTACCTAGCATACTTTTAAGATCCCCCGCCTTTAATGTGTTAATATCATTTAAAGAAGATGTATAAATCCTGCCTCATCTTGGTATATATGAGTGGCCTTTGTGTCAGTTAATAGGTAATTGCGAACAAAGTGTGCGAAAGCAATTCCTGGGTGGTACCTGGCCGGGTGGCGGTTAAATTGAAAATGTAGCTTCCTCAATTACCGTTTTAATATTCTGTCATAAGCAGATGAGGAAACGAGAGCATAAAAGAGGGGGCATGGCTAATCGGGCTGGCTGGCTCGTTGCTGATTGCTTAAAGCGTAAAGGCCTATCGTCATTAATGAAACTCATTAATAGAGTTTATTACCCTCGTTCCGACGCCGCGCCGTTTCTATTTAACGACATCGTAAACCGTGGCTATCTGCAACTAGGGGGCCCCCTCGCCCGGACGAACGTTTAATAATCGATCTCGTTCGATCGGCCCGTCACACCCCTTTGTTTCCCCTTGAACTTGACGCAGCCTTGACTGGCCGACTGTGCGTGGGCGTCCCCGTCGGGGAGCCTTCGTTCCTGCCATACACTGTAATGTATCTGCAGTCTCCTCTGTCATGTATTTCCCTTTGTCTAACTCCGAGGTCTCCACACGCTCCGCGATCATCTTTTTCCCCTCGAGACTATCCCACCTCTTTTATTTCTGATCCTCGCGATACGACAAGCTGTAATTATATGATTCTAATACGAAGCGTCGGGGTTAACGTTTGAACTAACGCGAGTTTGAGGAAGCCTCGACGGCGAACTTGAAACGGGCGCAGGAACAGACTCATTGAAATGAAACAATCGTAGGTAACTGAGGCTAATGGCTTTTTAACGAACATCCTCGCATATTTCGTTCACGTCCATTCTTGTTCATTTATCATAATACGTTTTATCGAACGTGATGACGACGTAATTAAATTCCTACAAAAACTGCATCCGGCAGGATGCTGTCTTGAATTCCTACTCTAAACGTGTTTCACATGAGTATCTATTACATAATATTATAGGTAAGCACTTAGATACGATATTACAACTTATACAATCATTATACAAAATCTGAAAGTATTAAAAATATCTGTTTCGTCTGTTTAAACAATTTTCTCAGAGAGCTTTTCAATCTTGTTCACAAATCTCTGTACAAATCACCATCGTGATTCTTCTGATGATTTCGAGAAGAGAGAAAACCAGTTTAACTGATGATCTCTAGATCAGCGTTGAGGGGAAACCGAAACGGTTTAATCTGGTCTAACGTGGCATCCGAGTATAGTCAGATTGTTCTCATTCCCATTATGAAAAGCGTAAAGGTAAAACGCCTCGCCGCGAGAAGAAGACACACGCCCACGCGCTTCGCCGGGAGATCGCCTGAGAAAGCGCGGGACGGACGTCGCGTCGCAAATCCCGTCGCTTGCTATTCACCGAAACGGTGGTGCAACGTGGGAAGTTAAACACGATATTTACAGGAGAACGGGAGGAACGCAGGAATCGTTAAACGGGGAACAATGCATTTCCATTTCACGCGTTTCTGCGTTCACCCGGAATTTCCGCGATTGCGATGCCTCGATCGATACGTAAGTACAGCCCCGTCGAAAAGTCCTGCGACAATTATTAAATTCGGAGATTTTCAAATAGAATAACTTGACATTTTGATTTCCTTTGATTTATTTATTGAAATATCACGAATTCCTGTTGTTGTTTGCTTGCATTCTTGCGGTGTCTTACTCGGTTAGGCGATTTATAACGTGGCCTAAGACTTATGAGAGGGGGTGTACGTATACGCGGTCGAGCTCGACGCGAGCCGGGGCAGATGATGCATATCAAACGGAGAGAAACCTGGTGCCGCGGCCTGGTTCGCGGGCCCGCAACAATGCGTTAATGTGTACCGGCGCTGCCATGACGATCTGATTACCGGGATTTACGTTGATCGTCGTCATTTCGCGGGGAACTTGTGTGTCGCAACCCGCAGATTTTTATCGTCTCGCTTCGACCGAGCCGACGAGAAACCCAGGAAAACTGCCTACATACATACATATCGTATACAACGAGAGTCAAAACTGATTACGTAGCTTGAAATATGGAAATAAAGTTCGTTCAACATTTCCCATGGTGTTTCGTCGAGAGTCAGACTTCATGTTTAGGTAATGCTTGTGAAACTTGTTGAATGCAGCCTCGATTTTCAATGTGCATTTTATTAATTTTTATTATACTGACAGCAGAGTTTAAATCTAATTTATAAAGAATAATATAAACATTCTCATATAAATATTTCTCGTAAAAACAATTTTCTGAAATTATTTTTTAAATTCAAGTTTATGTTGCAAAATGATACATCGATTTTATCGGTACAATGAATTAAAAAATGAGTAGTTTCTGATGGTTACTGTAATAACATAAGCCGGCATACGTTTGGGATATTTGGAACAATTGCGGGCTTCGTAAGCGCCTAATCACCAGTATCAAAACTTCTTGCAACATTATGCCCACTGAATACCGGTTGATTTGCACAGGCCGGTCATTAGACTCGCTTCTGACTCGGCGATTATAACCGCTTCCCGCGGCAACGTTATTACCCCTTTGGCTTTTTCATGCTAAACAGCGGAAAGGGATGCTAAATTCTCGCGCGCACAAAACCCGTAGGCGCGTAATTAAGGTAATTTGTAATAATAAAAAGTCCGCCGGTTTCCCGCGTTTTGTGATTTCGCGTAAAACTTCACGTGCTGCACCTGATCATAATTAAGCCATAATCAGCATACTGGTTAAGCCATTCACAAAATATATCATGTTTAATAGGATGCGTAATTTTACGTGTGTGAAAATTCATATTTATAGAGGTACTTACATAGCAAATTACGTGTTCAATTATGCACCGCTTGCTCTATTATCTAATTGATCAAAGTGGTACTTGACACAAAGTGTACAATTCTGTCATATCATTAGAATTTTTAAGACCATTCATTCGATCAATTTGTTTGTTCTCTCTTTTTAATTACTGTAGCTTAATTAACCTGAAGTAACATTAGAATTTTATTACGTATTATGCTTAATAAAAATGCTCGTTGATTCCCTCTTTATCTATAATTTTATGTGTTTCTCAGTGATTCTGGCAAATAGGAAAGGCTGACATAGTTGAGCATGCTCGATATAAAATCTAAATATGCACCAATTTGAGACAATCTTGCATAAACCACAATGGTACTTGGTCATTACGGAAATCGCCGACCTGCTTATACTTTCAAATCGATTTCAATTCCTCGCTGCAATATTGCTTCAATGTACTACTTTGCATTCTTTCGCGCCACGAACTCGCACCGTGCGGCATCGCACTTTCGATCCCTTCAGGGCACAGGAGCGAGTTATGAAAACCGCAACAATTTCGCTCCAAACAATTGCATCTGTCCTTGATTCGAGTTTCGCCTCCACCACAGAACAAAAAAGAAATTTATACTTTATCATATAAAATTTCGTCTGTCACTTGTACATGCATTTGCTTGAACTTAATATTGAATAATTATACAAATGTTTGTATTAAATTTTATGCACCATTTCTATCCTTTTTGCCAGCTTTTATTTTCAATGATAGTGAATAATTTTTTTATTATCAAGAGATTGTCACTTCTAAGGCAATATCTATAAAATGAGAATATTGACTTCTTGCATTAAATATTTAATGACTATATAAAATGTTTACAATATATATATCGTATATACACTATCTTTATACTTTTTTGTCACTCTTTATTTTTAATGA
This sequence comes from Ceratina japonica, assembly GCA_019453355.1. Taxonomy (NCBI): domain Eukaryota; kingdom Metazoa; phylum Arthropoda; class Insecta; order Hymenoptera; family Apidae; genus Ceratina; species Ceratina japonica. The sequence continues at coordinate 35,778 of SMSR01016116.1, read as the reverse complement.
CTGCTAATAATTTTTCTTTTATCAAGAAAATGAATAAAATTCGTAAGTAAATAGATATTCTCAATTTACTATCGCAGGAACGTTTAATAACAGCGAGGGTCGCAAATTTCCCTCGCATATTTTCATGTAACCTTCGCACGCGAACGTCGGCACTCTAATTACGGTAATCTGTGTCTCATTAGGTGTCGCCTTTCGGGAAATATCGTCAGCAGGCTGCCGTGCAGCGGACTATAAACGTTTCTAGGCGTTCGATACCGGCCGCGATGTGCCCGCCACTATAATACATAATACATGAGAGCCGGTGTGCGCGCTTCTTCCTCGTTCCTCCTTTCCTTATTCCAACGGCGGAGATCTCGCGCGGCCGACTCGCCGCGAACACCGGATTCGCTAATTAAGAAAGCCGCTGAATTTATCTAGCGACGATTAAATCCGAGAGGCGTGCCGCGGGTTATCGAATTGTCCTCGTGTACGTCGTTTGTTACCGGTAGTAGTCCTTTCAGGCTCGCCTCGCCTCGTTTAACCGGCGGAAATCTCGTCACATATGGTTGATGCCGTGTTCATCGCGTAATTAACACGCCAGTTATTATCCTCTGCGATAATAATTGATGAATTCTTGGAAGACTTTCATAATAATCGCGTGTAGTCATCCGGTCGTTGTTCACGTTCTTCCGACATAATTGGCGACCACGTTTTGTACATTTTGTGTAACTAAATTCTACCGATTAAATCAAATATCGTCGTGAAATGCTGGATGAAATTCTGTAGCGAGTTCGCACGATCCATCTTCTCGCCGAAATTAAAAGGGGAAGCAATTAAACGCGTCGTGAAGGGGAGGCAGGATAACAAGCTCCACGATTTCCGAGGATATGAGACCGCGAAGGCGTTCCGGACGTCTCAACGCCCCGCGTGACGATGATAAAGTGCTGATAATAACGCGAAACAAGTAATCGCGACACGATTCGCGGCGCGGCGCGAGTTTCTGTCTCCGCGCGCCGCGCCGGAAGGAAGATAAATTTCTCGGGACGGCTAATGGCGTTTCTTGCCCGGGTATACATCTTATAAGGGCGTTCTTCGGCCGGCGATGATCTGGGTGTTATAAGCCATCAGCGCCGCGAAAAGGAACGCCCGGGCACCGGTCGCGCGCGTTTGCATAAATATGCATCGTCTGTGTACAATCTTTTGCCCCGTTCCTTAATAACGCGGGCCGCATTAAAAAAATGTACACGCCCGGTCCCACGTTCCGATATATCACCGGTTACGACGCGACACGCTAATAAATTAAGCAATCCCGCTGAAAAACAACAAGCCCGTGTTGCTTCTGCCCGGTTGCTCGCTTCGGGAACAAATGAGTTTACGCTCCGCCGTTGCAATTTCGATTGCGATTTTTTTAACCGCTGATGGCGCCGCTGGCTTTCTTAATTAGCAAATCCGATATTATCTTTTACTGCGCTCATCAATTCTGCATAACCTGCGACCGTATCGATCTTTAATGAGTTATAAAATCAGTGTATGCGTATTGGCAGCGTACTTTATATGCCTGAGACGTCGAGTACATATTATCAATACTGGGAACAATTACGGAACGCGTTATTAAATCAATTACGGTGAGATCAATCAGTTTATTAATCACGTTTGTCAGTGGAATTTGTAAATGCAAAGCGATTCTGTCGCGGAAGTGCACGTCGATTCGTCAGGGTTTAAGGGCGCGATACATATGTAAATGACGATGCGACGCGACCCCGGTGGGGTGCATCGATATGTACGACGCGGCTGTCTTTAGGCGAAGCCGAGGTCGCCGGGGCACGCCGGTATCGCGCGAATCCGTGCACAACGGTCCAAAGAATTTCCAGAGAAGAGAGCTCTTCGTATGCATATGCATGCGACCGGCTGCGTATGCGGCCTTACGGTAGACGTCGGATAGGAAATAACTGCCAATTAGCGCCCGAGCGAGAACCCCCGATCGAAGAAATCTTACCTGCGGGACGCGGCGGCCCTTCCCGCGCTTATCATACGAAATATGTGAAATATGACAATAAAATATATATCCAGAATGCGCGTGCAGAAACTCCGCCGGCATATGCGGGGAACGCGAGTGGCGGGTAACGAGTTTACCGGAGATATGCATAATGGAAATGTTATTGTTAAACACCTGTTCATAATTTCGATTGCGACGAAGTATGAACGCTTCCCGGGAAGAGGGCCTCCGTAAAAGATAGCAGAATTGAATTGAGGAAATCTATGTACACAGTGTTAAAATTTAATTCGCTGATTCCTTCTCGGTGATTGAGCGTTCCTAGGATACATGGGTGGCGATGCTGAAGGAGATGATTTTCCACGGATTCCAAAATTCCATAACAGGAATCCGTGGATTGCGGAATATTGGGAATTCCTGATTGACTTTTTCCCTTAGCTGGGTTCGAGGTTCAATTGACTCATTCAGATTCTTTCTTTCGTTTAATGGCTTGTACTTGACGGTCGTTTTAAACATTGCTATGTATTTAATTCGATAAAATTGCTCTATGGTAAATATGTTAGTCTAAGTTATAGAATTTACATAAAGAATTTTAAGAAAATTTTGATTTTTCGGTAATGGTAAATATATTGGTCTAAGTTATGGAATTTACATAAAGAATTTTGAGAAAATTCTGCTTTTTTAGTTTCCATTATGTAAATCTGATGCAAGTCATTAATCTTCCCTTACTGCAATTTCACTGCTTCTATCTGTTTATCACGAAGCGATGGAGATTCAATAGATCACTGTCATTAATTTTTTACACCAGTTTCGATAAATGTAGTTTCCCATCGGAAAAATGATCGTGTTAACTACCCCTCAATGAGAGTTCGCGCAGCTGTTTGAAATGGCGTTCACAAAGTATCGAGGGAAAATTCGCGTGTCATGAATAAGTACCAAGCGGAAAACAACAGATGCGTAGGGAATTTGTATGACTAAGGGACAAGGGTGCTCCACTAACGAACTAAGCCATTTAATACACAAGGTGTTCCAGTATTGATGATATCGAGTGGATCGACCCTCAAATAAAAACAATTTCCCCTTCACGATTGTACCATCAATCTTGGGACACCCTATATAAAAAACGATGATACCAAATTAATTATCTTTAACATGGGAAAATAAATTGATTGCATATCGTACACTCGCGTGACCTGCTCGCATTCTTTTCCCGGACCAGACATCAATTGCTGTTTTAGTCGAATTTTAATCATCGAACGACGTAGGTATAATTTGTATCACGGTTAATCGACAGTTCGATTCGATTTCCACGTGCGTTAATTGAATTCCCGAGGCGTTCACCCCGGAAGCGGCGAATATTGTTTATATCCATACGAAAGGGCCGATTCATGGCGAGAGAGGTCAACGCAATTTGGTCCGACCGGGACTTTTGATCGGACCCAGGCACGGCCGCCTGTATAATTAGCAAAAACCATCGATCCGAGTTCGACTCCATTGCCCGCATCGCTTCCTTGCCTCGCGGTGATTGCGTTTTCCGGCGAAAGTCGCGCGCCGCGCGCGATACTACCGGAATCATTCACCGATCCGGTTCTTACGGTGATCCGGAGTAGAGAATGAACGCGCGGCCGCGTACAGTTACGCCGGCCACGCTATGGAACCGGATAAATTATTTATGAACGCTATTCCGGTCTCACAAGCTTCTGAAATATCTCCTACAAGTATTCCTACTGTGTTAGCAATGTATTTTCAATATAACCGCAGTCTCGATTTCACCCAATCTAACGTTCACCATTTATTTCCATGCTTCTATCCAATCGGTTTAGAATTTATAGCAACGAACCGAAGTACCAATTCTTTGGAATTCAATTATTTACCAAATGTTTGTACACAATTTATTCAATCAGAGTAAAGAAAATAATTGCATTAAAATTGGGAAAAATGTTGGTTCTAAAGTAGAACACCGGGTTTATAGCAAAACAGGAGCATGTGCTCAGTATGTAGATAACGACGCGTTCTTGGAGGCAGATCGCGACTGAGATTTATCTGGCGCGAAGACCGGTGACGCTGTTTCCACCGGTTCCTCCCTTTGGGCGACGGACCACGGTGAATTCTGAATGCAAGCGCACAGGACGCGACGCCAAAGCGGAAAAAAAAGGGCACCGGTCGACGGCGTAGGGGAAACGAAATCGACTCGATTCGGATCAGAATTCAGGGCGCATTTGTGTCGCCGACACGGAGGCAGATTTACGAATTCACGTGTTAGATCTTCACCTCGGCGAGCCTGAATCTCTGCATTCGAAAGTAGGGAACTGGTGCAGGGCCGGAATAAAAATTTATTCCCTCCTTGGGAACGACTTTGTACGTTGTGTAACAGAAATAGAAAATTCTTTGTATAAATTATAAACAGAATAAAAATTTATCCCCTTCTTGGGAACGATTTTTTACGTTGTGTGACAGAAATAGAAGATTCTTTGTATAAATTGTTTTTTTTATCAGTTAATGTAATATAAATATTATTCTTTATATAAATTGTTTTTTATCAGTTAAGATATGTGAATTAAACATGAGTCAATACCGTTTTAGCTGGAAATTACTTTCGATCTAATTACGAGACGCAGGACGTATTACAGCATTTGTCGGCGCGTTCAAGGATATCGCGTGGCTAGAACGCCAGGACCGCGGGTTAAGTCATTATTTTTCGCGGTCCATTATAGCGGAGCTTGGCCGTACGACAAAGACGCTTTCTCTAGGAGCGAACAATGAGCGCGACGTACGGCGAATACGAAAATTCCCACAAGCGCTGGCACAATGAATAACTCACGAAATTACGCGCTGTCGCTCGGCCGCTCGGAGCGAGCGGAACGTGTCGGGGGCCCCGGCCGATAAATTTCCCTTCGTACGCAAAATAATCGCCGTGATATACGAGCCGCGATATTCGTAATTTCGCGACGGCAATTTACTGATAGCTGTATTCTCACGAGCGTGTTGCCTACTCGCGGACAGGCGAAATATTGCGCGCGCCCTTGCCCGCTGCGAATGCAAATACGCTGCTCGTCGCGTCGTATCGTCGATCGGGTCTCCCGAGAGAGGAGAGAGAGAGAGCCGGTAGGTCGGTCGGTCGGTCGGTCGGCCGGTGAAAATTGCTTGCAACGGTTCCCGGAGGGCAGACATCAGGCCCATCTCCGCGCGCGAGAGGAGCCGCGCGGCGCGGCGCGTTCACGGGAAAACTGAACGCGCCGCGCCGATGAATCGCGATCGTTCAGCGTCGAGGCTGAAACTGATGTCTCAATTCAGGGAAACATTATATGCGCATTACCGGCGAGGGAACGAGGAAGAACTCGGGGAGAGATCGTTGCGCGCTGTCGCCATTACCCCGTGCCATTTGCAAGTTTGTCTTTGGAACGCGCGCCTGCCTTCTAAACCGATAGCCTGTCATCATCCACTAGCCGCGAGAATCCGCGCGAATACTCATGAACACGTCGGCTTTAATCGAGTCGGACTTCTTTAACGCGGAATTACGAGGACTGTAAAATGGATAATTGCATGTCGTTGAGAGAACGGATGATCGAACGAGCAATCGGTGCTAACCTGCACGTGTTTAAACGATCTTCGAGATCGACGAGTGTATCAATGTTGAATATACAGAAGCCGAGGTCTACGAATTCGTCTTCCGCGCGCACGGAAGCCGACGAAGCGTAAAAATTACCGAGCGGCAATTTCTCTAGGAAATAGTAGCGCCTCCGTCTCGAGCCGCACGCTATAATTACGCGCTAGTCCGTGGGTAATAAAAGTAATTCGGTTGCACCGGGTGGAAGCGTGGAACGTAAAAAAGACTGGAGGCCGCAGGGTGTGTCGCTCTGTTAAAAGCCGGTGCTTAAACTGGGAAATTACATGGAGGATACGTAAGCCGGCGTGTAAAAGCCAAGGCTGTTCACGTCGCGGACAGAGAATTCGTTTCACTTCGACGTTGCTGATTAATATCTGCAAAACAGCGCGGCATTACCGAACGGTGTCATTCGACGGACTCTGGTCAGGTTCGACGCGTTCAATCGCAATTTCCACCGAGCGTCGCGTCGCCGTTCGCGCAATTTCACGCCGCGTTAGAGCCGATCGCGACTCGGCTCGTCCGTTATGTACGCCGCGTATTTTCATTATCAGCGCAAAGAGAGGATCGCGTATCTGCCTACCTACATAGGGAGAGAAACCTAGGCGAACGAGACGAGAAACCGCCATTAAGCCGATCACGGTTTCCGCTAATCGAGTCGTTTCTCCCTTGTAAACGTGGGTGGCTCGCGGTGCGCGTCCTGTCGTCCGAGCCGCGGATCTCTTCTCTCCCGGACAGGCTTGTAACGATGTTTGCGCAAGATGATTTACGAAGATCGAGAAGCGTTGCTCCTCTCGCTCTCTAAACAATGAGCCCTCGAATCTTATNAACTGGGAAATTACATGGAGGATACGTAAGCCGGCGTGTAAAAGCCAAGGTTGCTCGCGTCGCGGACAGAGAATTCGTTTCACTTCGACGTTGCTGATTAATATCTGCAAAACAGCGCGGCATTACCGCACGGTGTCATTCGACGGACTCTGGTCAGGTTCGACGCGTTCAATCGCAATTTCCAGCGAGCGTCGCGTCGCCGTTCGCGCAATTTCACGCCGCGTTAGAGCCGATCGCGACTCGGCTCGTCCGTCATGTACGCCGCGTATTTTCATTATCAGCGCAAAGAGAGGATCGCGTATCTGCCTACCTACATAGGGAGAGAAACCTAGGCGAACGAGACGAGAAACCGCCATTAAGCCGATCACGGTTTCCGCTAATCGAGTCGTTTCTCCCTTGTAAACGTGGGTGGCTCGCGGTGCGCGTCCTGTCGTCCGAGCCGCGGATCTCTTCTCTCCCGGACAGGCTTGTAACGATGTTTGCGCAAGATGATTTACGAAGATCGAGAAGCGTTGCTCCTCTCGCTCTCTAAACAATGAGCCCTCGAATCTTATCTGGCCATTGTGCGTGCGCGTTTTAATGCGCCGCGCGGTTCGGCGGTGAATCCCCCGCGCGCCGCCGAGAAGGTGGAGCCGAGCGCGAGTTCGCATCCTATGCAAGGTGAGTCTTAATTACACGTTGCCGCGGCGTGTAAACGCACGGCGGAAGGGGAGGATGAATTATTGTATGGGTGAAGATTTATGGTGAATTTCGAGAACCGACCGCGTCATATTCCTTGTGACAATAGCCCGTGATGGATCGCGCTGCTTCTGTTGCAAATTAACATTTGCATCCTGTCAAGGATAGTTCGTTGAACGCTCAGATCCACTCATTGTTAATATAATTAAATTATTGAAATATCAAATTGATGCAGTCATCGGTATTAGTAACGTAACCATTTTGATTGGCTGATTTTATGCAGAGATATAGGATTATCGCATTAGGAGATCCCCTTGTAAAATACTGTATGTACGTCATATATATGTATGCTTGTATCTACCTACGACATTTCATCATCCATTGTGCAGTTGAGAATATCTTCAGAGATACTAGTAGATACGTAACAGACTTTTTTCCATTATGAATCAATGTTGCATTAATGTACATTCCATTAACAACTTTCTTCAGGTAATTTATATCATTAATGCACTAACATCCAATTATCTGCTTTTATCATCAGCTAACATCAATTCAACGCTGGGGATTATTTAAACAGCACTCATTACTCTTATCTAATAATACCAGGACGCACATTTTTAATACTTCTTTTATGTAATTATTGGCTGTTCTATCTACTAATACTATTTTTTCTGCAATTCCTAGCTACTCTTTCTAATAATACTAGGACACACATTTTTAATACTTCTTTTATGTAATTATTAGCTATTCTATCTTCTAATACTATTTTTTATGTAATTATTAGCTATTCTATCTACTAATACTATTTTTTATGCAATTCCTAGCTGCTCTTTCTAACAATACTAGGACACACATTGTTAATACTATTTTTTTTATGCAATTATTAGCTATTTCTTACATAAAGATAAACACTTTATTTTTATATAATAATAAGATGAGATTAATCAAANTAATTATTAGCTATTCTATCTACTAATACTATTTTTTATGCAATTCCTAGTTGCTCTTTCTAACAATACTAGGACACACATTGTTAATACTATTTTTTTATGCAATCATTAGCTATTTCTTACATAAAGATAAACACTTTATTTTTATATAATAATAAGATGAGATTAATCAAGTTATTTCATAGACTAAAAAAATACAAGGTATGACTAGATATTCTATAATTAAATCGATTTATTGAACAATCGAGTTGTCGCTCCGAAATAACGAACAAGCGTAGAAAATAATTCGTGGGGAGAGGCTCGTCTCGAAGCGGCGTTGTTTCACGGGGTAACGATCCCCGAGATCTCATTTACAGTACAAATTAGTCGTAGGCCGGTCCTCGGTCCTTAATGATCGGCCGGCACGCAAAGAGGCTAGGCTTTAATGAAGACCGCGCTTTGTCCGTGACGAAGCGTGTGCGCATCGCGATTCTCGCTCGCTCGGAGCGATCCGTGCGCGCGCGCGCGCTCGCGCTCGCTCGCACCGAAAGTCGTATTTCGCGCGAGAACCCACCGCTGAATGTGAGTTAAACGAAGATTTATGCCGTGCCGCGTAAATATAAACAACAATATGCAATCCCCGGCTCATTGTCCCGCCGCGAGGCCGGCCAATGCGAACTAATAAGCGAACGCGCGTGAAAGCGGGACGCGCGTTCAGGATAGAGCCTCGGCCTGTGTCGCGAGGCCTCGCTTTCCAGGTTCGACTATGAAGCGAGTTAGTGTGTGACGTGTGACGAGGTTCGAAGAAGTTTGTAGAGTGTTAGCAGAATTAGAAACCTAATTTGCTTTTAATTGGGTGTGTTACTTCCTGTTAGCACGTGGGAAACTCATAGAGTTTTTATTTCTTCTCGTTTTAAGAGATTTTGGAAGGGTTGATTTTTATTATCAAGAAGAATATTGAAAATAATCTTGAAATTTTCATAACTTTAATTAATGAAGAATAAAAATTCTTTCTGGTTGGTAGATTAATTTCGTGAAATCCACGTTAACTTAATAGAAGTGAAAAATACGTAACTCATANCTTTTAATTGGGTGTGTTACTTCCTGTTAGCACGTGGGAAACTCATAGAGCTTTTATTTCTTCTCGTTTTAAGAGATTTTGGAAGAGTTGATTTTTATTGTCAAGAAGAATATTGAAAATAATCTTGTAATTTCATAACTTTAATTATTGAAGAATAAAAATTCTCTCTGGTTGGTAGATTAATTTCGAGAAATCCACGTTAACTTAATAGAAGTGAAAAATACGTAACTCATCAAGCTGAGCAAAGCTATTCGCGTTCTGCGTTTCAATCATCCTTAGTCCTTGGTCCGTCGCATGGTCGGCGCAATCCGTTTTCTCTAACTATGCACCTCGAAACGCGACGAACGAGACGGGCGACGAATAAGAAGTAGACGAGAAAAAGGAACGGGAGAAAAACTGTGAGANTACAAATGTTTGTATTAAATTTTATGCACCATTTCTATCCTTTTTGCCAGTTTTTATTTTCAATGATAGTGAATAATTTTTTTATTATCAAGAGATTGTCACTTCTAAGGGNGCGTACGCGAGCCGTGATGCGGGGGCCCCCTGCACACGTGTAACTTGGCGAACGCGGCGAAGTCGCCTCTCGGAAGACTAATCGACCGGGGCGTAACGAGCCACCGAGCGACGGCGACGATCCCTCCCTTCCTGGCCGAGAGCGCGGACGTGGTCCGGGCCCAGCCGGGGGACGAAAGTCGAGCTTCCTCTCCGCGGAGCGACCGCTCCGTTTTTTGCGACCGCGCGCTTCGGAAATTTGTCTGTCGCTGCCTTAATACGCCGGCTGTCACGCGCGTCGACGCTCATCCATCCAGAGTACTTCTGGCAGGTACAGTCTGTCGCCGCAGCAACGCGGACTTTTCCAAACCCGCCTAATGAGCCGGCGAACGCGATAACCCAGAAACCCTCGGTTATCGGTAAGAGATTTGCAACGAACCATCTTTTTATTGAAGTTCCAGTTACGATGCAGTTATCTTTACTTTTACGACTTGGTAATTAGTTCTGCAGATATTGATACGACTGTTTCTCCAAGGACCATGTAATGAGGTACTTTAAAGCTTAGAAATTCTGCTGGATTTACAGAGAATTTTATCTCAAGCGTAAACCGTGATGTTCAGAAAAGATAAAAATTAGTTATTTTTAAATTATAGTAGGAGCAATTATTTTGGCTTGCAAACGAAGTAATGTTTGTAAGGATATTATTGTGAGATGGACTGTACGTGCCTCCCTCTGGGTCGGTTTAATTCGCCGGTTCCCACGTGCGATTCCGCCGTGTCGGCTGCAATTCATCGCCAGCTGTTTAAATCGCATGTCTTGTACGTATGTTTTCGTTTAAAATAGAAGTAGAGTAAAATGTCCCAAGTTTGGTTCGCGTCACAATTTCTACTGCCATATTTCTCTATATCTAATAACAATGAAATTAGATATTATAAATTCTCGTAGGTCTAGGAAAATAAATTAAAAATGTACCATTTAGAATTATAGAAAAATAAGTCAGTAAGTGGAAATGACAGTCAGACAATCACTATACTAATTTTCATTTATCTGGTAACACACCTTTAATAAATGTGGAATTCCTCAATAAATGAAAAGATAGCATCTTAATCATGCTTAGAATAGAGTACTAAACGTTTAATGATAAATAAATCTCAATTATCATTCATTACCTAATTACCTTAGAAACTTACGTCACTTAATTCACGTGTGAAATTTTCTTCGGTCACGGTTATAATTAAATAACGAAGAAGTTCGATAATGTTGATAAAGCTATTGTTGTCGGAAGGTACATTCGCAGCATCATCTTTCCCGTTGGTTAATTACACGGGATTAAAATCACTTTCACAGTCGCGTGTCATTGTTCCCTCGGATTCGGCGTGGCGGAACGAACGACACAAAGGCAAACTTAAATATGCAATACCATCGGCGGCGGCGGCGGTGGTGGGACGTGGATCATTAGGCGTTCAACTAATTTGGAGTTTCTCAATTAATGAACGTTCTATTCATCCTCGGCGTCTACGTTTTGTTCGCGAAATGGGTTTCAGAATGACACGACCGTTAGATTCTCGTCGGAGTTGATTGCAATCAGTGTCTGCTAACTTACACCAACTAGGCATATCGATTCAATAAATCTCGGCGGCCATTTTTTTCCTTCATTGTAGGCAGTATCTAACTACCTAGTATGTATTACGCGAGATGATGCGTAAAGCATTTATCATCGGCGAGAATGAAAGGAGATAAGCGCGAGGATTCTCCGGCCGGAGAAGAGGGCGGCTGACAAACCGATAATTTAGATCAACGTTGGATCGGTATTTTCTAACAAGCTTCCTAACACAATGACTATTATTGCTATTTCTGCGGATGAATCATAGTGTACTCGGTAAACTATCCTCGTCATCCAACGACTTTCACGTCATGCACATTATTAAGAGTCGGAAACTCCATCTTTATGACCCCTAAAATTTGCACAGCTTAAGTCAATGAATCTCGACACGTTTAATTCTTCCCAAGAGATCGAGATTCAAAAGTAGTAATAAATCCTATATCTTGATTTTTCAATGTGGCGTCGATATGACGTTTCAGAATGAAAATAATTTTCTTAAGAAATAATTATTCACGTAATTGTATTTATTTCTGAATTGAATAAAAGTTTATGAAATAAGAATTTACACGCTTGATCACTTCTTTATTTTTTTTCCTTCCTATCTATACATACAAATTTTGAAAGAAGTCAATTTCCACTTCTTTCTTAATTTGAGAATGTGTACGTATATACTTCAATCTATTAATATTTAATCAAACATAGATCTATTACTATTTGATCTCGTCGAGATTCATTGTCCTGCATGCTAGAATCTTCAATCAATTCTAATTATTCCAACAATCCGATCATTTATATGATAAACAGTATAATTAAAACCAACATTAAAAAGAATTAACGACAGCCTGCTCTTCGTCAATCGTCACTGACGAAAGCTAACACGCTGAAATAATTTTGGAATTCCTGCATAAATTATCACCGTATCGCGCATAGAGCCACGAAATTCGCGTTGTAAAAAACTATAATCTATGCCGCGGCGTTGAGGGATCAGGGTGAGCGTGTTTGTTTTCGACTACATAATTGCACACTAGGAGACTCCTCGTACCCACTGTACGCCACTCTGGTTACTTACGCGCACACATATGTACCTGTTCACGATTTTCATCTTATAATTACGAACTATCGCGCGTCGTCGTGCGGGCAGTGTTCGACGATCGTACATCATTTGCGCGGTACCCTATGATTACGGCGTTTAGGACGGTGCCGGGGCCCGGGACCGATCCGTGATGCGAGAAGAGGTTGCGAAACGCGCGTCCAACCGATTCCGGATAATAACACGTCACCCGATCTGTCCTCGTCGTCTCCGTTTCAACGCGTTTTTCATTCACATTCCGTTTTAAGTTACAACGTCACACGTTTCGGCTGTTTCCACCGTCGATTGCGGTTTAATACACGTCTTTAGTATTCCAGCCTCGTGTAAACTCGCAATAAATGTCAAGTGGACATGTAGCGCCCGGGTAATAAGCATATAGAAATATGATACGGTTTATTAATCTCTATGTCTAATATTTATTGCAATCACGTTTCCACGGTTTAATAAATGTCTCAATTTCTCACTGCCTTTTCCCCATAATTGAATACGCGATATCAAGAAGCCGGTGAGCAGAAATTAGGATATTTACTGTGCAAAGATTTCATTGAAAAATCGACGGTAGCCACAGGATTGGTCCGCAGTATGTAATGTACTCACTACGTCCTCCATGCTGCGATTTCCGGCGTGCGTTAATCCAGGATTGGTACAGCTTCCCACGGGCGTCTCGGTCACGCTCACACTATCCTCGGGATCGGCACTTTCATGAACAATCGCTTCCCTTCCGATGGTTCTTCTATTAATCACACGCTCTTCCTCGCACTGGACATTGAATTACTCATTGCCATACCTCGTACCATCGTCCGAGAGACGATCACTTCCCATAAAAAAACTAGTAAACACTTTCCCAAACGATTAGATTAGACCGTGTCTTTGCTCCGGGACTATCGACTTCTTCCCTCTTCACGATCATAACACTGTTTCACAGGATTCCAGAATATCTTCATTCGAATATACTATGATTCATTCATGTATACTGCAATTGTATTATACCTAGGATTTCTAGTTGAATACTGAACGATTGCACTCGGATCGAGTCTGTTCGCGGAAATTGTTTCAGGGTGATCGAGCGAGCCTCGGCGTAGAATCGCAGAGCAGAGGGATCGTCGTCACCGTACCGGTACACGGTGACAACGACAGTCAGGGTGGTCCGCGCAGCGCGACATCCTCGCTCCAGTCGTCGAAGTCTCCGCGTGCACTCGCGACCGATCCTCTCGGGTCCTTCTCCCCGATCGAATCCTGGCGGCCACCGGTCGCCGTCGTTTCGGCGGTCCGCGTTGCGTCGGCCCCGCGGACGGTGACACTCGAGAAATCGGGGAAGATCGATCGGCGGAGGCTCCGTGTCACTCCCGGATCGAGCCGCGTTTTTGCGGCGTTCGAACCGCGCCGGGTGGACGAGATCCTGGGACCACACACACTGTCGTGGAACACGGAGAAGTTCGTAGAACGGTCCGGGGCGAATGGTGGTACGCGAACGGACGAGCGGATGCAAAGGACGCGCCGAGAGCCACAACCGTTCGCCGGCTCGGGCTGAATCTCACTGACTCGGTGTTGCGCTCCGTCCGCCAGCTACGACCGCGACGTGTTGCGTCCACGTTGGAGGGACGAGGAGCCACGGGATCGAGGAGAAGGAGAGAGTGGGACAGGGAGAGTGTGTAGAGGGGCGAGTTGAGGCCCTTCCATCGAACCCCGTGGCGGAGGCAGAGGCCTACCGGGTGCCCAGGGCCTCGACCATTATCTCTGTTAAGACCGAGGCTGCCCTGTGTGTGCCGCGGACGACCGCAAGGGTAGAGGTCTTTATTATATTTACGAGGCGTTATCGAGCCAATCCAACAATATTGATTCCGCGCCGCGAAGAGATCGGACATCTTAAAGAACGCCCAGTCCTCCGGACCCCCTTCGGTTACGCGTTCTCCTGCTACCGGAGGGCTCGTGGCCCTCTTGCCCTTGTTTTCTTGACTCCGTTTCTCCTCCGTCGTTGACCGAATCTTGGCACCTCTAAATTTAATTGTTTTAACCATGAACAAATTCTTATGTCATCAAATGATAATATAGTTATTATTTATTAGTTAAAATATAGAGATGTAGTTATTATTTATAGATTTTAGTAGACTCATGGTATATGATTTTTTTTAATAGCTTATACAGAATAAAATGATAGATACATTTATATAGGTAATAGAATTGTGACTCATGCTTTTAGTGACCTCGACAGTTGGACACAGAACTACATGCGTCTCGCACCCGTTCAGTGAATTCCCTGACCGATGTCGATCCTCTCTGCCCGATGAGATCGAGTCTAGGGCATAAGGGACAGGATGCATGCGGGTTTTCGTTTACACAGATTCCCTTTGATTCGTCGCGACACGCGGACACATAGGGGTGACGTTTTTCAACGAAGTACAGAGTACAGGCTTCTTCTAGATATCGCCATTATAAGCGAGACAATNGGCTGCCCTGTGTGTGCCGCGGACGACCGCAAGGGTAGAGGTCTTTATTATATTTACGAGGCGTTATCGAGCCAATCCAACAATATTGATTCCGCGCCGCGAAGAGATCGGACATCTTAAAGAACGCCCAGTCCTCCGGACCCCCTTCGGTTACGCGTTCTCCTGCTACCGGAGGGCTCGTGGCCCTCTTGCCCTTGTTTTCTTGACTCCGTTTCTCCTCCGTCGTTGACCGAATCTTGGCACCTCTAAATTTAATTGTTTTAACCATGAACAAATTCTTATGTCATCAAATGATAATATAGTTATTATTTATTAGTTAAAATATAGAGATGTAGTTATTATTTATAGATTTTAGTAGACTCATGGTATATGATTTTTTTTAATAGCTTATACAGAATAAAATGATAGATACATTTATATAGGTAATAGAATTGTGACTCATGCTTTTAGTGACCTCGACAGTTGGACACAGAACTACATGCGTCTCGCACCCGTTCAGTGAATTCCCTGACCGATGTCGATCCTCTCTGCCCGATGAGATCGAGTCTAGGGCATAAGGGACAGGATGCATGCGGGTTTTCGTTTACACAGATTCCCTTTGATTCGTCGCGACACGCGGACACATAGGGGTGACGTTTTTCAACGAAGTACAGAGTACAGGCTTCTTCTAGATATCGCCATTATAAGCGAGACAATTTTTGATTCTGTCGCAGCGGATGTCGTGGATCAGAACTAATAACATGATCACACGTTTGCTTGTGAGTTTTATTCATATACAACATTTATTACCTATGAAGTTTATTAATTGTATGCAGATTCGAAATTACTCATAAGTTTCAATTGAAAGTACAATAAATTCTCAAAGAAGAATTCAATAATTAAAGAAATATTTCTGTAATCTTATCAATTAAAATACTTTGTCAATTAAAATTGATCAATCTAAATACTTATTAAAATGAATGGATCGAGGTACTTATTAAAATTGAAAATATAGTAAATTCTCAAAGAGGAATTTAATAATTAAAGGATTATTTCAATAGCCTTCTCAATGAAAATACTCATTAAGATTCATGGTTGTAAAACTCATGGTAAAAATCGAGAAGAATGTTTTAGAAGAAAAAGTTGAGCCATCAAATTATTTACAAGTATTTACAGTTTCATCCGGTTCCAGTTTTACCTCACAGTTCAAAACGAGATGACCTCTAGCTCTCGTAACAGGAATAAAAACGAGTTTCTCTTATGAATTAGATGTCCCTTTGAATTATCGTGCCGGTTTGGTACCTGACTCGCTTCCAGGGTCATTGTCTTTATAATCCCAGTTCTCGTTTCGGCCACGGCTGTATTATAACGGTGATTTAGGTGAACTCTATTACGTCCCTCCCTCGGCATACATATTGTCATATTAAAGGCGGAATCTGCTTTGCGTCGGGATTACTCTTTCAACTCGGATCAAATCGAAATACGTAATCTAATTCATATTTATGTACGTGTACGTATTCTTCCTCACGTTCTCTCCCGTTTCCACAGCTCTTTATTCACGTAGATTTTTAATTCTCATTTTTTACTACAATTCTCAACTCTTATTTCAACTACACTCACAGTTTTCTACACTATTAGATAATATTAGATAAATTCAAGTATTCTTTACATTTTTAAATAATGATTCAATCTAGATTGTATTATAAAAAATATTCTCTAATCTTTAATGAATCTTAAAAACGAATATTCATTCATCAACCATAATTACAGTAACATTTTATAAAATAGAATCTAACGCTAGATAAATCATTTTCACGTTATTCTATTAAGTTTTTCTATTAAATTCTTTGATAATGTTGGAACAAGAGTTGAAGCTTAATAATATCCTGTCGCGTCCGAAAATATCTACAATATCTAATAAGTATGTTATTCTTGCTGCAATCATATTCGTATCAGATTCGTTCCAAAGCGACTTTCACCGAGAACTGTCATCAAAAGGCAGTTCGTGTCATTAAGGGGACGCGGCGGCGGACGCGTAAGTATTTCAGCGGTGTAATAATCGCGACAAAAAGAGGATCATTGTAGACCGGTCGGGGTCTTGAACAGGAGCGGATTCCTCGCGGCCTGGCCTGCATTCAGGTGCGCACGTGGGTGTGTGGGTGGGCCGCGTAACAGCTGATCGTCGCCGTTGATCGGGACGGGCCGAGCAGGAAACCGCGGACGTCCTCGTGGCCGCGTCGTCCATTTGTACACCAGGCGCTGCTGCCTCGGAATTTCATCCGCGTTAGATTCAAGAAGAACGATAACGACTAGGTATCTCGGTCGTCCTCCCACTCGCGCCTCAGCTTCCACTCCCACTGCTCCACTATTGTAAATCTACCTTGCTTTCGCTTTTCGACTTCAATTCCGTATCTTTGGGCATTATTCTATAGTTAATCTAAGTAAGACCAGCGAGACATTAGATTACTCGATATCGAATACGTGAGAAAAATCGAATCAGATAAAAACCTAATAAAGTCGAGTTGCACAGTCGTGAATAATTAACCCTAAGCCGATATATTTTTATTGGCCTATTCATTACTTGTGTCCCAACGGGCGATTAGCGATTGGGCACGGAGTGGAAAGGAGCGTGGAAAAAACTTGCTTATTCATATCGTTTTCCGTGTCAAATCGCGACTCGTTATTGCGTATTTACCCGTTCCTCGATACCGATCGACGTAAAAACGGCGAGGGACATTAATGAACGGCATAAATACCGATACCGTTATTCGATTTAGCAGCCGCATTCTCCGATACGTCGCGTCTCCGATCCGGGAGGGGGACCGAAACGCACTTAGCCACTGTTCCATACAAATTCAATAACCGCGAGTATCGCGACGCTCGCCGATCGTTTCGCCCGTTTACGACGCGACGCGCGAGACGCATCGGCGATCGAAAACAGGAAGCCGTAACCTTCCTGTTGGAACTGCGAGCGTAAAATCTCTCATATGACATAAGTGGAAAATATCTCGCGCGCAAAAACGTTCCGCGTGTCCATCACCTGCTTCAAGGAAAACAGGATTTGCAAATTTAATTACATCTTGTTATCCATTCGTTCCCAGACACGTACCGTAATTCGATGTTTTATCGAGTCCAAAATTACACACTTCTATGTATCTTTTATTATAAAAGAAGTTTACATTTTCTAATGTGTCATTTTTTGTCATACTTTGAGATCAAACATATTAATTATTACAAAGTGATTTGTATCTAATGATCAACTTCATAAGTGAAGTCACTTTATTAAAGACTCGCACAAGCTAAATTACAAGGGGGACGGCAATCTCGCCTGGCAAATGGTTTTAATAGAAATTAATGAGCATGGAATATTTCAAGGCGATTCGCGAAAAATGCCGCGCATAGTTCGTTGAATTATGTCACTCCTTCGGCAAGCAAGGGTACACGGGTGTATCGGGGGAGGCAAAGGTTAATACGACTCGAACCCCGCCGAATCCATCACCCCCGGCAGGAAAGAATGCGATAACACACGGCGAACGAATTCAAGGGCGTTTCGGAGAACGGAGCTACGGGATGGGATGCGCGGACGGCGGTTCTCTAATTCCCGTGAAAGCGCGCTGGTTGCGCGCCCACGGAAGGAAGAGGGCGAGGGGTTCAGGGGGAGGAGAGGGCTTGATGAACTTGCCTCGTGAATCACCTCGCCTATAAAAATCGGCGCCGATGCGTGAGAGAGATAATGGCGGGGAGGAGCGGTAACAACAGGTTTGCTTACGTACGCGCGTACACGGACCCCCGGCCCGGCATCGGGCCCAGGGAACAAGCGGGCAGGAAACCTCCGAGAGCGGCGCGAGGGCGAACGCGGACGCGTGCACCTCCGAAGCGACGGGAACGCGCGCGTATGTGCGGCTAGTGCACGCGCGTATTGTGCGTTTGGCGCAGGTGAGTGCGTGAAACGCGACGCACATGGCCGGCGTCGTGCAGCTTGCGAGGGTGGCGTTTCGCCCGCTTCCTGTTATGATTGCCCGCGTGCGGACGACATGCGGTGGTCGTTGGACTTATGACTAATCGCAGCCGTTGCGAAATAAACGCCGTAGTGTGAGAAATAAAATGCAGATGGGAAAAAAATTGCGTAGGATAGTTGGTATTCGATTATCTCGAAGGATCGTGGATTATTTATTAGGAGATTCAATCGATGGTACAGAGACATTGAGAATTATTAGTAAACGGGTACGATTGTATAGATATTAACGCTTCACTGTTTGTCTGTCCACGGGGTTCATTGATTATCTCGTCAATCCTCTTAACTGGCCGAGGAATTTACAATCGCGTTTTACGAGCATAAAATTGAAACGTTCGGCCGGCGATCGTCAAAACTGGCAATTATCGCTATCATTCATCGAGTTAACGACGGCGAGATATCGACGTATCGGCGAGGCGTTAAACGAATCCCCGATGCAGTTTAATCGGATAAACTCCGTTACGTACATAGGATCGCCGATACGGTTGGAAGTTAACGAGAGATTCCTACGCGGCTAACGCAGTATATCCCGTTAAAATAATCTCCGCGCCGCCGCCGATACGCCTCGGATCGATCGGCTTTAATTATACGCGAATCCCACACGCGAGTCGCTCTTTCGCCGATTCGCATTCAATTAGCCTTGCCGAATACCTCCGGCCGCACCTCCGCGATACACAGATAGGGCTTCGATCCGGGGAAGGACCTCAATCGATTAAAGTGCCAGGACGATTGAGAAATCCCATTGTTCCTCAGTTACAGATGCCTGCCCCGGGACTCGTTCCCCGGATTTCGCAGGTGTCTTATTCTACTTGCATTTCCACTTTGTGTTCACATCGATTGTGATATCGCTTTAATTCATGTCAGGTTTCCCATGTAAACCAACATTTAATATCAAGTATTAATTAATGCACGAAATGTGAAGGAGTAAAAAGTAATATAGATCATGAAACGATACAATAAATTGTGGGACCAATAATTAATTCAAAGTCGTTAATTCGAAACGACAAGGTTTACTAGGGAACTAGCTAATAATGATATCTGGATATACCAGTCGAAGCTCGTTTAATAAAATTGAAAAATGACGAGATTTATAGGGAAATAAGCTAATAATCATGTCTAATCAGAGAAAACTGGTGGATAGAGAAATAGACATTAAGCTTTGGTAAAAGCAGGGCGAGGCCCAGCTTGGTGTCGTAAAGTAATAGATTCTAATCTGTAGGAACAACCGGAGGCGAAGTTCGCTATCTGTTGGTTACGCAAGATCGTACACCGATCGTAAATTTGGTCACAGGGCCTGGATTAATATGTAAAAGCAATTTGGGGCCGCCTCGGTGGTAACAAAAAACCCATTCGACGGCGTTGCCACCGGAGGAAACGGTTTTCCATTTGAATTTCGTTCGCTCCGGGCGCAATCGGTTGCGGAGAAATTCATCGTGGGCGGATTAGAACGTGTCATCTAATCGCTTAATCTCTCGAAATGGAATGTGGATCAATTTGTGAATTAATAGAAATAGTCTAATGATCAGTTTATTGAGAAATTTTCGTGAAATTCATTTAAGAGATGCTTAGATGCATACATTTTTCGTAGCATAGTAAAATCATTGAATATCGTCATTTCTCACCCATTTTAAATATCGATTGCTACATTTCCTTTTTTTAATGAATGAATTCAATCTTACTAATAATAATACGTATGGAAATTCATTGAAAAGATGCTTAGATACATTCATTTTTCCATGCATAGTAAAATCATTGAATATCGTCATTTTTTACTCATTTTAAACATTATTTGACTTATTTCTTTTTTTTAATGATTGAATTCAATCTTATTAATAATAACTCCTATGAAAATTCGTTGGAAACAAGTTTAGTAGAAAATGAGGAAGTTAGAAACCAGTCAGTGAAACTAGCAGTATAATAAAATACGCCAGCCAATTGTATTGTGTTCGCGGTGTNTCCATGCATAGTAAAATCATTGAATATCGTCATTTTTTACTCATTTTAAATATTATTTGACGTATTTCCTTTTTGTAATGATTGAATTCAGTCTTATTAATAATAACTCCTCTGGAAATTCGTCGAAAACAAGTTTAGTAGNTCCTATTAAATAATTCTAATAACTAATTTTCATGGATAGTTTATTTCCTGTCAAGTTAGTTGCATTTGCATATAAAAGAATCAAGTACTAAGACTTGTTCATTACTCACGGTTCTCCAGCATCAAAATCCGCCTCTGCTTTACCTTGCATTTCTTTACCTAGTCAATCCCATTAACCCTGTTCCTCTGCTCTCCACTCTCACGAGCTACCTAGAAGTCGCTCCCGTGGCCGTGTAAACTGAATAGCGATCGCGTGGGTGGATGATCGCCGGATCGGGAGAAGCCGATCGCTCGATAACTGCTATCGCGGCCGCGTACTTGAACCTCACCTTGCGCGCAGGTGAATCGACAGGGATGCTGTTCAATATAACAGTATCGGTTCGCCGATAATGCACATGCACTATGCGCGTTTGCAACTCGAGACTGGTCACGTGTTGCAGCACGCGGCTCCAAGTGCGAGGCCGCTGTGTGGGAAGCGTTTAATAGCAACGGGAACGGCCTGCGTTGTGTATTATACGATGACAGCGAGAAACATCTAGATATGTATACATGTACATTAGAGATTTTCTCAAGAATTATATAAACATAAAAATCTTGTGCTTACTATATTATTATTTGCAATAAAACAAGAGGTCTTTATAGTGAATTTCTGATTTTTATTTATGACATAATTTATTATTTCCTCTATCATTTTATATGCAATCTTAAACCAGTTGATTGTATTAAAAATTTTGTCATGAAAAGAAATTTAGACACTTATATATATTTTACAATAAAATGAATTTACTTGGTTTCATGATTAAAAATGTTTCACAAATTTCTCATTTCTCTTTTGCTCTACTTTTATGCGATGATCTAGTAAACTTTAAGTTTCATGTCATTCGTTCTATTCATTGTAATAAGCACGTGGTAAAAGCTCGTGCGCGGATAACAATTACACTTGAAGCAACAGAGCGATCGAAGTTCTTAGCGTTATTTATGACTCAGTACCGATGCATTGGTACCGTTAGTTAAAGCGTCCAAAAAGACGAGGAAGGACACACGAAATCGTCATCACCCGGCGCGAATTCACGAGCTGATGCCGGGGCACCGGGAACAAACGGCGAGCCCGGGTCCGCGTGATTAATCGGCCGGGCAACGGTAATTATAACATGTGTACGAATGATTACGTGTACGCGTAACTACACGTTTGCCCCTCGTCCCGCCATAAGTCATGTTGGCAGTGCGCCGCGGTAATGTTACGTACTTTGGCGGCGACGCTTTTCCTGGAGGAGGGCGCGTGGCCGTGGGTCCCTTCCGCTACGAGCCCCGATAGAAAGGCCATCGGGTTTAATTTAATTGGTGCGCCACGTTCGCCACGACCGGGGGGACACAATGGATCGGGTGGCGGATAAGAGAAATGGCCCGATAAGAATCACCGTGGACCACCAACGCGAAAATCTATGTCCCTCCTCGTTTCGTGTTTTACCTGTTCGACTAGCTCCAGTCTAAACCGTCTGACTTTTATCTTTTTTTTTATACCACGGAATCATTTATCACCTGACTTAGCATTCGACTTTAAAGATAAGCTCGTTTAATCACTCGATTGTTCTTTACGTTTGATTTTGCTTGAATTACGTCATACAATGCGAAAACATAGCGAAGGTATTCCTAAACATCTCTTATTCGTGTACACATCTGCTTCCGTTCTCGCTCGCATAAACGAGCAGATGTCGAACAACGCTTACGATAGTGTAAAGTGTAACGCGAGGATTCGTGATNCTCGTCCCGCCATAAGTCATGTTGGCAGTGCGCCGCGGTAATGTTACGTACTTTGGCGGCGACGCTTTTCCTGGAGGAGGGCGCGTGGCCGTGGGTCCCTTCCGCTACGAGCCCCGATAGAAAGGCCATCGGGTTTAATTTAATTGGTGCGCCACGTTCGCCACGACCGGGGGGACACAATGGATCGGGTGGCGGATAAGAGAAATGGCCCGATAAGAATCACCGTGGACCACCAACGCGAAAATCTATGTCCCTCCTCGTTTCGTGTTTTACCTGTTCGACTAGCTCCAGTCTAAACCGTCTGACTTTTATCTTTTTTTTTATACCACGGAATCATTTATCACCTGACGTAGCATTCGACTTTAAAGATAAGCTCGTTTAATCACTCGATTGTTCTTTACGTTTGATTTCGCTTGAATTACGTCATACAATGCGAAAACATAGCGAAGGTATACCTAAACATCTCTTATTCGTGTACACATCTGCTTCCGTTCTCGCTCGCATAAACGAGCAGATGTCGAACAACGCTTACGATAGTGTAAAGTGTAACGCGAGGATTCGTGATAGCGTGCGTACAAGCGATTGCACGCGCGCGAGTGCAATCGATAAAACGATA
>SMSR01016115.1:23185-37891 GCA_019453355.1 Ceratina japonica | reverse complement strand
AAAAAAAAAAAAAACACTGACCGACACTCTCCGCAGTCGCAATACCCGTGACCAGCGCAAACTTCTTTAGTTCCCGGAGCTATGCAGAGGTCATCCGTAGATGGACACTGACAGGCGTTTCCTTCCCAGCCGTCGATGCACTGGCAAACACCGCACTGGCAAGTGCCTCTGTTCGCACACTCGATTCCGTCGACCTTTAGAAAAAAATAGTCATTCTTAACATCTCATTCAATTTCTTAAGAGTCTGATGCAATTCACCTTGTCGCAAGCGGAACATTCGCAAAATTTCCCTTTGTACCCTTCGTCGCAGAAACATTTGCCGCAAACACAATCGCCTCTCTGCGAGCAGATGTTCGACGAGTTCCCGTCCATGCAATGCTGCACGTTGTTCAGCGACAAATTCTCATTGCAATCGCAAGTTTCCCCTAAGATTTAAGGAACTCTCAATAGGAAGAAGATGTTCGAGTTCTGTGACCCTCTTACCTGACCAACCGAAGTCGCATTTGCAAATGCCGCACTCGTTTGTCCCGTGATCGCAGCGAGAACTTTCCGTGTCTTGGCAATTACAACCGCAGAGGAATTCAACGTCGATCACTATTCTCGACAGCTCAGAAGCCAAAGCATCCTCGATTACGACTGTTTGTTTCTGAAGTAATGTACAATTAATGATACAACTGCGTTATTGCGTATTGGCTANTGTCCACCTGAAAGCCAATTTTGTTCGACTTTTGCTGCTTTTAACACATTAAGCACCATGCTGTTTAGCCGTCAATTACTTCATTGATTATTAAGTATTTTNAACTTTTCAAATAGGATAGAGAAGTTAATTGGATGTAGATACCCGCAGATTTGGATCTTTCGGACACTTGTCGAAAGAGAGGACAACTTTGAAATCGTACACCTGTCCCTCTTCTATGTGATCGCATTCAGAGGTTTTCCGCTCGTGAGCGTTCTTATTCCCGCAATTCGAGAGATACTCGACTCGTAGCGGGCTCGACGAATTATCGTGCAGGATCAGTCTCGAAGTGATTTCGTGATAAGCGCTCTTGATGATCTCCAGGATGTTCGAGCTGTTGTAGGACAGAGCCCCGACGCTGGCCTTTCCCCTCAACAATTTGGCTATCTGCTCGTATTCGCATTGTCGATCCCCCCTCACGGCGAATATTAAATTAACTTTATTCTGTTGCAGTAATCGTGACAATTCCGCTAGAGAAGCGTAATCGAATTCCTTGGACTGAGTGTACAGCCCACGATCGTCGAGGTGACATTTGAAATCCTGCCGTTTCACGACACCGCCTAGCTGATCGCATTATTCAAAGTTACTAAATACATCTATAAAGTACACGATACATACACATATACGCATGTTTGTTATATTATTACAAACACTGCGTTACCTTTCCATCGCCAGCAAAGTGTAAAAGTCCGTCGGTAGCTAGTAATATAATTTTCCGCGCATGGTGTCCCCAACCGATTTGTTGAGTGCAAACGATCGCTTGGGCGATTGCGTCCACGCCCCCTTCCAAGTCGTCCACGTTTCCAGTTACTAGACTCTCGTCCACCTGAAAGCCAGCACCATGCTGTTTAGCCGTCAATTACTTCATTGATTATTAAGTATTTTAATAACATCCATTAACATTTTTTTAACAGATGATATTTAGGTACAGTCATTTCTATGGTCTCCAAATTCAGAATTTTTTAATAGAAGAATATACTTCTTTAAATTATATATCCTCAGTGACTGACACAACGAGGAACGTACTGTCAGTCACCGATGACTGACACAGCGCTTAACGTGTTAAACAATTTTCTGCTCGTACTTTTTTAATGAACTCGTCAACGTTGTTGGTCAGTTGCAAGCGATGCCAGTAAGAGTAGAGAGGAGCACAAGTGGAGTGCTCGCTTTTACAGGGGTTCTCTTCATGCCCTGGGAAGACGAACGGCATCACAGGCTTGTCGGCGTAGCTACCGAAGCCTAAACGAAAATTATTGGTGAACATGCCTAACGTTTGGCTCATGTTCCACCCCAATCTGACCATCGTTTCTTTGTCGTCCTTCATCGACCACGTCAGGTCCATCAAATAATAGAGATCCAGAGGATAATTTCTAAATCGATTAAAGTTGAATGAAATTTATATCAGAGACTCGTTTGCCTTGGTGCAGATGAACGACATGTTTTCCTGTAAAATTCCTACGCTTGTCGTCCTTAATTCTAAGAATAAGAATAAAAACTCGATCATAGCAATGCAGCGCGACAAAAAGTCTTGCACAGACTACAAATAATAATCTATATCCTGAATTTTATTCTGCATGTATAGGAAAATAATTGGAAATCGGAATCGTATAGAAAATAAATGTCTCGTATTTCCG
Source organism: Ceratina japonica (assembly GCA_019453355.1). NCBI lineage: Eukaryota > Metazoa > Arthropoda > Insecta > Hymenoptera > Apidae > Ceratina > Ceratina japonica. The sequence goes on along the minus strand of SMSR01016115.1, from coordinate 35,521 downwards.
CGATCTTGACCGCGCTATTTCCGAAACAGGTCTGCGTTATCAGCTAAACAAACGTACTTAGCCAGACGATAACGAACTGGAATCGCGACCTCGACGTGGGACGGAATTTTGACTTTTATTCTCTGCGGCCTCAATTGTATCGGTATCCGGTCCGATTCCATATCCTGAAAGTCAGTGTCCTCGAGGAACGTAATCGATCCCGAAGGAGTGGTGCGAATTTCTCCTGACGGACAGCCGAACTGCGCCAGCCTCTCCACCGTGTTGCACCGGGGCCTTTCGAAAACCGAATTCGTGTAATCCTGGAAGTGAATTGAACACGACGAATTCGAATCTCACTACGTGCGACGTAGAATAGAAATCCTGGGACGTTTACCCAATAACTGCACCAGGCGCAAGAGTTACTGGCTTGGAGGCAATCCTCGCACGAATTCTGAGAGATGCACAGCGTCAGGATCTCCCTGTCTACGGCGTCGGACACTTCCCATTCACGGTACAGTAAAACAAAAATTAACAACACCTCCGAGTACTTCATTCTCACGAATCAATGAAAGCCCGATTCAAATTAATGACTAAACGTAACCGCTGTCTCTATTCTTTGCAGGCGGACCGCCGACTCGTGTACCCAAGGATGTTCTTCTATTTTCGCGACGAATTCGAAACGGATTCTAAACGCAGCTCACGCAATCGGCACAGATAGAGTCCCGGCATGACTGTTGTCGTTATCTGTACTATGATAACGACACACGACGGTACCGGTAAAAACTGAGATAGAAGATCGCGGTTGATCCGATATCGCTTCGCAATGTATACACTCGATTTTATCAACCAGGTGAATCCTCGCCGATCTCAGTACAGTACAATTTCGGAGTTATTCAGACAAATCACGGTATATTAATAAATGAATATTATTCACGAGACGCGAACTAAATCCCGTCACGTGTAGATCGACATCGAGGCACTATATCGTGGACGCGTGTTCTAGCCGCGAACTCTGTGTCACATGCGTCTGTCTGATAGACAATATCGGCATTGCCACGCACAGGGTGTCCCATGATATAAGGAAATAACGATAGAAATTGTGCATCAAACGATGACCCAGTTTCCGAGCACGTCGTAAGCGACTCTCTTCTGTTTGTCATCTGTTCTTTGCATTGTCTGCAAATTATGGTAAATGGAATACTGTTTCGTTATTCGACTCAGCCTTGAGAACATCTTTGGATCTGACAGTCTATTCATGTTCTTGTGTTTAATATTCATTCGTTCGGGAATGGGAAGCACGACGGTCCATTAAAGTATATCTCGACGACGAGCGTATCGTTATCCGTGGAACGATGATTAATAGGGATTTCAAATAAGTTTCATTTGTCGAGGAATTATGGACGGTGTTTCATTTATTGTCCTTGCTATTACGTTGAAATTGTTTTCGGATACGAAACGCTCACCTGTCAACACTAATGCGATTGCGGTGTAACGTTTGTGCAACGCGTACCCGTGTATCGTCCAATTATCTCTGTATTTCGTTGACACAGTAAGTGGAATGAGTAAAAAAGTGCGATCGTGTGTACTCATAGTTCCACCCATAATGCCAGCGTTTGACGTTATCAGTTGGTGACATAACTTGTACACCGCGGTTTTCCAACGCTTTGACATGTGTGTGAATTTCTTTTCGCTAGGTGATCGCTGCTCGTGAAAAAAAGTTCACGTTACGCACTAATTGCATGATATACTATTTTATTAAAACGCTCATTTATAAAACAGTCGTTTGTATATCAGACATTATGGCACTTGCGTACTAGTTGCGTCGAAGTGCATCGCGTTTTGTGCAAATATCGGTAGATGAATTAGGTTGAACACGTACAAATTACACAACAGACTTTATTTCCCTTGTTTGACGATCGCAAATTGTCCGCCGGACAACTCGTCGATTTTATTACATTCGGTGTCGATAAATATGGGTATATACTATATTCTTGTTTATTCTTCTCTGCAACCACAATGTTCGAAAAATTGCAAATGAAAGTATAGATAGTTTATGCTATTCCTATATCTTATGCTACATACAATTACTCGTATCACATGCCGATTACAAAAATTGTACCTGCGTCGTTTGGACCCAGTGTTTCTTACTCATACCTAATTGAAATAAGTAACTGTGGAACTTTGTTATGATAAATTGGAATTGTGCCGCGCTCGATCGCGATTAAGTTCCAACGCGTGTCTTAAAAAATATATATTCACTCGCGCCATTGTTTCCTACATCGCAGAGGCTCTACTATTGTTTTATTCATTACACATTTATACATTCTCGCAAACGCAGCCTCCGCTTAGCAAAGAGAACTCTTAATAAAACTTAACTGCTGTTTCTTAATAAGATACGTGTCCCTGTGAAATGTAATTCTAACACTTTCCACTTCTCGTTCAACGAGACTCGTTTCATCTTTGCGTAACGATTCACCATCGTGAATAACAGTTTCTATCCTTCGACGTGTACTACATAAAAAAAAATTACAATGCGCGGAGCGCATCGACGCGAAATCCACTTACAATTAGAAGAGTCCCTTTTACCTGACGAATCTGGTCGTAAAAGTGAATCCTTTCAAGTGGATTTAGCACCCACGCGTTCGCCTAATGTGGAGATCTTTTCGCTGCGCTGCGCATTCGCGCGCAGTCGATGTGAATATCGCGTCGGGAACGAGTTTTGTGTTGCGCGGTTTCGTAATAATCGTTACGTACTCCGAGCTTCTCTGTTAAATTACTTACACGCGTGTCTATCCGTTAAAGTGTGGGCACTAACATTTTGGGCACGAATTAGGGCTTCCTCTCGGAATTCGAAATACGTCTAGTCAGTTCTTGATGGATAACCGAGGTGTCAAAGTCCTTGGATATCTTGGTGGGAATGATCTCTTCGGGTTTTGGCTTCTCGACCGGTTTTGGTGAGTTATTGCAGCCGGTATAGTTCATCAAGCCTCGTATGAACATTTCCTGCACGGCCCATGGGAAAACCCTAAAAACAATTAAATTATTTATGCATAATTAAATTATTTATGTACAATTAAATTATTTATGTACAATTAAATTATTTATGCACAATTGAATTATGAAATACACAATGAATTAAAATTTATGCAAAATTTCCGATTGTTAAAACGTCGTATAAAATTCTAATTACCATTTCAGACAGAACAGGTTTTTAAGGTAAGAAGGGACCACCGCTATCTTATCGTTGCACCTGATAGCCGTGATGATTTGTTCCGCGACTTCGTTCGGGCTGAGCGTCGGCACGAACCTGAAGAACGCAAGGGCGAACGGATGAAAGTAAATAAACTGCTTACGCAGTCGAGCCAGCGAACAAAAATCTTGTCTCTCACCTGGGCGACACGTCTCCGAACATGCCTGTGCTTCGCATGAAGAATGGGCATATCACCGTCGTGTTGATGCTGTAACCCTCGGCCTGTAAAACACGAGATATCATCGAGATATCATTAATATACATTCCCTCGTGTTGAGAAATATTTTGTTTACCGCCAGCTCCATGTGAAGGGCCTCCTCGAATCCGACGGCTGCGAACTTGGACGTGCAATAATCCACCATCCTCGGCACACCGATGTGTCCGGCTAAACTGGCGACGCTGACGATGTGTCCGTGGTTACTCACCTTCATTGCAGGTAGAAACGCTTTCGTCGTCTTAAAAATATAAAAGAATATACTATTAAAGATGCAAAACGAAACTCTTATGCTGTCATCTGTTTAATGAATACACTGTTAAAAATATCATTAAATTTAAGGCAATTTTTATGAAAGATAATACACTGAATTTAAGTTTTTCGTATATTAAACACACATTAATTGAAATTTACCGTAAAATTAATGAGTTTTCCAAAAAATTTGATGAACTTACAAAAAATTTAACGAATTTTAAAGAAAATTTAATGTAACGTTTATGAAAATTAGTGTTCCGCAATGGATATTCAATGACATTTTTTATTAAACTTCATAAAAAAATACATGAATATTTTTCATGCATTTCTTCATCAAATCCAGTAAACAATTTTTAACAGTGCAGGAGTTTGATCATTCAAGAATTGCCACAGGCATTCTTTTGATATCCTCCAAGATTCCGAGTTCATAAAGTCCATTCAACCGCTGATGAGTATGAACATATTCACGCAGTCCTGCCTCGCCTAAGAACTTGTTAAGTTCTGCAGAGCATTAATATTTATTATCTTGAATAATTTATCTTATTTATATGATCTCCTGCTAATTAATTGGACGAGGAAGATTCCAGGCATAATAGGTAAACGCTAGACTCATTTCGGAGCTTCTTCGGCGGAGGTGTTTGTATATAATATCTACAAGTCATTAACATTAGCAAATATAATCGTAACACGAGTTGAACCGCGTGCAAATAGACTCTGGCTGAATTGTGTGCACAGGACAAAACCGGCACGAGAGCCGCGCGATCGCGGACCGCCGGAGAGAAGGGGCCCGGCTCGAAGTCCTACCGAGCCGAGCGGCCGTGACATCGGATGCGGCAAGAGGTCCACGCTCCTTGCGAGCCCGTTAACCCACTTAGTTGCCGCCACTCTATTTTCTTCCCCGTGGTTCCTCTAGTTTTCACTTTCGAAAGTAAAAACGCGCGCCGCCGATCCCGAGCAAAGTCTAAAACGGCCGTAAATACCGGCTCCTACTTTTGAAAGTTCTTGCAATGCGCGTTACACAGTCCCCTTCTCATTGCACGTACTTCTTTTACTTAACAAGCCGCGCGACCTTTCGAGCGAGCCGAAAAAAAACGGGATCGTGAAATATCTCGAAGACCTTGGCTTTATTTCGTCTTTTCTTTTAATTTCTCTCGTTGTACCGGAGGGATATTGCCATTAAACCGGCGGCGCGGTGACGAAACGCGGATCGCGAAATCGGTATTCTCCGCGCGGCACGCTATAATTTTCGTCCTTCGTGTTCCAAATCCACGATCGGCGCACTACGCAACGATTTACCTGCAAAACGATTTGGTTTTTACGTTGGCATTAGAAATCAAATATTTGGTAGAAATGTGTCGACGTGTGCGGGAGCTCGGGTTCAAGTCCGTCGAGTTTATACGAAACTCGAACGTTCGGGTCGCCGGTTTGTAACGAGAATCCGGGTGAGAGGCATTCCTGTACCCCTACGTGCGCGGTGTTCTCTCCGTTTAGGACCCGTCGCCGGCGTTGGTCAGATTGGAAAACCGGTCGGCCGAATAGATGCAGTCTCCGCGGTATTCGCAATTGCGACACGTATACACGCGGTGCACGCTTGCCGAACGCGTGTGGGATACTCGTTTGCCGCAACGCTCGGACACGCGGTCGAAAAAGCAATCGCACCTACCGCAGTCTCTGTCCCTCGTTAAGAACGATAATAATAATCGCCGAGGACCGCAAATACTCTTCCGCCGATATGACGACATCGGCCGTCAAAGGCTACTTCTAATGCCTCTTCGCCTTCTCGTCCCAGAATAATTATAAACGATTTCGCGAGTCACGGGAGTACGTAACGGGATACGGAGTGAAAGTTCACGGGGACATCAGTCGCATCGGACATCATCGACGCGCGTAAACGCGTGGGGCGTCGAGTTCGGCTGAAAACGTCTTTATCCGAGGACGAACAGAGATTGCTAACGTAACGATGCACTGACTAACCCAACGTCGGCTTCTAATGGATAAAAGATGGGCTCGAACCAAACGATGTTCACGCGCGTTTAGAAAATGTACTGTAACAACAGTTCGTCGCGGACACCCGGTATGTACGTAGCGGCGTACACTGTCAAAAATTTTTCATTGGATTTGATGAAGAAATGCATGAAACAATATTCATGTCTTTTTTTTATTAAGTTTAATGAAAAATTTTATGAAGTATTCATTGCAGAACACTAATTTTCATGAACGGTACATTAAATTTTCTTCAAAATTCATTAAATTCTTTTGAAACTTCATTAATTTTATGGTGAATTTGTATTAATATGTGTTTAATATACGAAAAACATAAATTTAATGTATTATTTTTCATGAAAATTGCATTAAATTTGATGATACTTTTAACAGTGTATGTAGCACGCGTTCATAGAATAAAACTTGGACTCCTGAGGATAATTGTATGCTTAGCTGGTTACGTATCGCTGTCAGATAATTTGGAGAAGACAAGAGACGTACCCAAAAGTGGCTCATCACGTTCACGTCCATCGTCCGGATAATGAGCTTGTCAGGCGTGTCCAGGAACATGTTGTCGTTCGCCACGCCAGCGTTGTTTATCAAAATTGTCACCTATATTTAAAATTGAACGTCCTTCATTCATTTCGTTGACAAGTAAGCAAGAATTCGTATATTATCGTCAAAATGTACTTCAATCAATATTCGTAAAAATTGTACACTGAGAAAACGGTGGTCTAACGATTAGCAAAAATTGAAATATAGTAGCAAAAATATACTTTCTTTGAGTAATAAATACGTTCCTTTTGTATTTATTACAAATCTATATAGTAATTTCTACACAATAATAATAATTTTTATCCATAATTACTCATTTTTACTATCCCTGGTTAGTGATTTCTAATATTCAGTTTCTACATTTTCCTTATATTACTTTACTTTATATTACTACATACTACGATTCATATTATTTCATTTATAGATTAAAAATTTTATTATATAATTCGGTCATTTCTTTTGACTTCAATAAGTATAAATCATACTAAGCGTATAGACTAACTTTTCCTTAAAGTTTAGCAATCATTAATTAAATCCAAACATGTTTCAAGATTACTATTCAAATGTAGTAATTTTGACTTAAATATACAATAAATATTGCTAGAATTTTGTGGCTTCGTTTTTCTCAGTGTACTTCGAATAACGCTTCCATAAAGCGAGTGCATCTTGTCACGAGATTGACTTGAATTTTATATTTCTTAGTTTACATATGATTGATGCATCGTCGAGTTCTATAATAGGCACAGACAGCTAATTTAAAATCTAAAAAATGCAGAAACCACTGAACGTGATTGACATAACCGGCGAGACCATTGTATCATCGATCTTCAATAATTTATTCTATTGTCATTATGCCATTTTTTTTTACTCACATTTCCGACTTCTTTCTGGACGAGTGTTGCTTTTTTGTAAACATCCTCTCGATCGCACACATCGCAAACGTAACCGTAACAGCTGCCACCAGAGGTTTGCACCAGCTTCACCGTCTCCTCGAGGCCTAGAATCAAACGAGGTCTGGCGATAAACTTTCTCAAGCAAACTACCTCATCAATTATTCATTCATTAATTATCAAAATTAATTTTAATTCGGACAAATCGCAGCCGAATATCAATTAATTATAATTCCTAGCACATGGAATATAACGTACGGATATGCAACGGTCTTGCAACTTCATTACAGAACCTGATATTAGCGGAGCTTTGAACACTTTTATCGAAAATGTATTCAAGGAAAACAGGAGAAGCGAGTGCGCGCATATGAGAAGAGAGAGAGAGATTCTGTTTATTGGGTTACAGCCTCCGTGATTCGCGTTTTTTCTCACGAACACGTTTCGCAATAGGCCAACTCATGCAAACGAGACTGACCCACACGACTGCATTCGCTCCTTCGGATTTGATCTGCTCTAACAAGAGCAAGAAGCTCCGTCGTTGACGTCCGCGGTAAGTGACGATATCATTCGTTAGCAAACAAACGTCTAGGTTTTTTGCTCAAGTTACGTTAATGACGTTAATATGTGTATACGCACGATGTGAGTAATTAATTTTTTAAGATAATCGACCGGGAGACGGATAATAATGCATAAAAAAGTGAACAGGAAAAAACAGATGGAAGATTCGAGTTCCGGTTGTGATTTGTCACTGGTAAATTATAAAAATAGAGATTGCGGTGAATCGAGATGGACACCTTCGCGCGGGTAGAAAGTCGAAACTCGTGGATAGACCGGCTGTCGCGCTCACTTGGCCAAGTAGTACACGTAGAATATGAAAGATAATTGCAACACGTGAGATATGCCGTTCTCCACGATGTACTAGATACACAGGTATTCCGTAGGGATCGTAACGACTGTTTCCAATTTCTTGTCAGTCTCACAATCGGACAAGCGAATTGACCGTCTCTTATATTTCGATTGAAATCACGTTCGATCCGGGCCACGGTGCTCAGACCGGATTACTAAATCGTGGCAACTATTGGGGAAAAATGACGACCTATGTGGTAATCATGAACCCACCATCGAATTCAAAAGGACTCGGCTCTTGCGCTAAATTCGACTTTTTTTTTCGCTGTTCGCTCAAGCCAAATTTAATATCGACGGACGGCCTTGAGATTCTTGCACTTTGCTTTTTCTCGTACTCGCCTCGTAACCTGTTTCAGAATACGCTCCGAGGGAGGACTTCTCTCGCGTGCAACTTTTGCCCGCGAGACTCCGAGTGATTGCTAAATAAATATTTGAAACTCTTTTTTACACTTTTAATCTCTACGCTATGAATAAATATTGATTGCTGTCTAGAAATGTTGTCTTTAATCTGATTTCCAGTTGCCGCGGAGGCTACGAGGGTATCTAAGCACTTATCGATATGCACGAGCCAGGATTATGATAAGTATGTAACACTGTCTAATTTTTTGACATGCGGTGCTTTACTTTCAGCGACACGTGTTCCGGTTGCAAAGAACACAGTTTACAGTCGAGCCCGCTGTTTGTATAGCATAAGTGCACCCGTTCAGTATTCTGACCACGATGACCAAGTTACTGATTGCCGACGCTTTAAATTCATCACGCGGGCTTCCTATGCGTTGGCGGACCCCGAAAACGGTTTCCCTTTTCAATCGCAATTAGTAAGTAATCTCCTATATCTCCTATTTTCTATCTTCCATTCTAATTAATCTACATCCTCCAAGATTTTTAATAACAAATCAGGAAACTGTATTTTAGTTTTGTTTGCTTTCCTTTTACATATTTATATATACATATATGTATAATCCTCCAAGATTTTTAATAACAAATCAGGAAACTGAATTTTAGTTTTGTTTGCTTCCATGCATATATTTACATACAATCCTCCAAGATTTTTAATAACAAATCAGGAAACTGAATTTTACTCTTGTTTGCTTCCACATACATATTTATATATACATATATGTATAATCCTCCAAGATTTTTAATAACAAATCAGGAAACTGCATTCTAGTCTTATTTGCTTTTACACACATTTACATATAATCCTCCAAGATTTTTAATAACAAATCGGAAAACTGAATTCTAATCTTATTTGCTTCCACACACATTTACATATAATCCTCTAAGATTTTTAATAACAAATCGTGAAACTGAATTTTAGTCTTGTTTGCTTCGACGCGCATATTTATCCGCACACCTTTTTTCTATAATAGATGAAAAACATGACTGTTTAGTAGCGAGAGCACTAATTTTGTAAAAAACACGTTAAAACCACGTGCACGCTTTTACGTTTGTTGATTCAGCAAGGATAGAATATGTGCGGAATCATTGTGGCATCAAGTAAGGAGGAGCACGCTACGTGCGAACGATGAAGGCCAGTCGGAAGCCGACTTACCATTTCTCGAGATGACCTTCCTGGGGTCATTAACACGGCCGAAACTCCGGATAAATCGAGAGTTACAGAACTCGATGAATCCCTTCAGGTGCATCACTACGACCGATTAATCCAATTACGTAACTGGATTTCCATATTTATTACTCGACATCATCGTATAATACATTATCGAGATTATTGATTCGTACTTTATGAGCCTGAGATGCTTTTGTTAAAAAAAAAAATGTATTACTGTGCAAACTTTTTGCAAGCTATTTACCAGACAAGTTTTTAGATAACGTAACGATCGTGAATTACGTGTTCGCAACGCGCTAACGCAAGCCTGGGTTGACGCGTACTTCCACTTAATTATTTAATGCGAGGGGAACGACGATCAACAAGATTCTATTTGCCGAGCAGTGAAGAAATGGTTATTTTGCATGTATTTAATAAAAGTGCTGCTTTTCGTAATCGGCAGAGGTGTAAATCGCGAGGACGGGCCGGCCGATTCCTCGCAATTTTTATATTCTGCCCGAGACGGAGGCGAGGCCGCGGCGCGACGTGACACTTTGAAATTAAGCGTATGCTAGATCTGATTCGCGTCAGGAATCCGAACACGCATCCGACGGCCTTGAAATTGGGATGTTCGCAGAGAGACGAAAGCAATTTACGCGATGTTCAATTCTAATTATCTCGGGGCCTTCGGATTCCAATTAAGGCTACACGTCGCGGGTAATCCAATCGTGTCGATGCCTTCACGTTTGCGTCGAATCTTTTATCACTTCGCGCCGTATAGAAGTTTACGTGTTTTCGAACGATAACGAACTCGAGAGAGGACTTCAGGTCATCTGTACCGAAATATCATGTCTCGCGAGATTAATAATGAATTTTTTAAATAAAATCACGTATTTTCCTCGGACACAATCATTCATTTTAGATAAAGACGTTCTTCTTTAAAAGCAACATATTTTTGTTTTCAGAATCTCTTCCAAAGTGCGAATTATTTACATCGATGGAAAGTAAAATGTGATATGTCTCTATTCACCGGCTATTTTTAACACAATATACGTGAGATATTAAATTTATGGGTTGAAGATAAACGATACTCTAGTATCAAAGTACGTACGTATCAAATATTAACGACGTGCAAGGAGCAGCTGTACTGCGTCGCGCAAGACTTCGCACTTACTACCGATAGTTTACTGAAACCCGTGTCTAAACGGATTAGCGTGGTTAGAGAGTTCTCTATTCCATTATACATATGTCGCTGCCTATCCTTAGCCGTGCTACGCGATCCGGTCGATCGTTATTAAGGTAGTTGAATGGCCGTCTCATTGCCGGTCTTTAATTAGAAATCAAGAAACTCTGATTTCTCCGGAATCGCCCCCTCGACTTTTTACTATAATTAACGAGTGCCCTTTTCTTCAGATGATTATCAAAATTTTTTCAAGATTTCTCCTTTCGTTTTCCGATTCCAAGTTTAATCCTTGTTTTATAAGTTATGGTTGTATGAAGCCAAGCATAAAAACAATGACAAAGCATTGGATTCTTGACAATTACTAGATATTAAGTAGGTACTATTATATATAATAATACTATACTAGATGCTACTAATAAAACAGTGTACAAAATTTTAGAAATTTTGCGAGCCTATTAAAAAAGTTATTACATCCTGAATTCTTATGTTGGATGATAGAATTTTTATTTCAGTTATGAAATATACGATATTTTTTGCACGGTCGTGCATAAAGTTCGTGCGTGAAGTATGCAATTCTACTTCACGCACGAACTTTATTTACTTTACGTACGTAATGGAAAAAAGTACACTTTGCGCATAAAAAATTCCACTTCACGCACGATCGTGCAAAAAAATACGAATGCAACAATGACAGAATTTTGTAATTTTGTATAATTCTTAATACATGATTTAAGAATATTTTAAAGTTGATGTAATGTCAATTTCGAGGATATTATTTATGATATACAATAAAAAGTATGGAAAAATAATATCAATCAATGTAGACAGTTGCAAGTCACGTATAGTCCAGTAAAAAAATACTCAAACTATGTATTAGAAAATAGAAATCATGCTTAGAAATTCCTTATGACCGAGGAAAACTCCTCCCTAATTATCATTATTTCTAAAACTTCCTTGCTTCAAATATTGGACACAGCTTTTTATTGTCTCAAATTTTTGGCAGGGATCTTACGACTCATACAACTTTAAGTGTAATTGAAAAGTTGCAAGCGCTTCAATATTAGGATTTCATTTGATCCTCTACTTACCAGCCTTATTAACGTCCCAGATGACAACGATGGCGCCAAGATTGGCTAGCCTAAGAGCTATTAACCTTCCCAGGCCTCCGCCACCCCCCGTGACAAGAGCGATCTCTCCAGCGATGCTCTTCATCTTGTACTTGGTTGGAATGAGCGACTTGATGATCGACTCGAAAATGCACACCACGGTCAGGACCAGAAATCCGATCACATCCCCAGCGGATCTGAGGAACGACATGGCTCTCGCGTTTTTCACGGCCAAGAACGACTTTCTTCTCAAACCGGGCCGAACGCAATGTGTTTCCGCGACTCTCTTCTGGGACTCGAAGACGATCGATCAGGATGTCATAGCTCGCTTCGAACGCGTGTGTTTCTATCTTCCCTTCGGGGAGGAAGAAAGGGCGTTGCTACGGTCAGGTGACGTCCTCGCGAGTTGCAAGATTATCTGAAAACTATACAAATATTTTCAAGTTATTTTAACACCGTGATTTAA
>SMSR01016115.1:6796-21398 GCA_019453355.1 Ceratina japonica | reverse complement strand
CTCGCTGAAAAACGGTAACATTAAAATATACAATCAAAATCAATATAAACAATCAATTAATTTTACAATAATCGTTTTTAATTTACTGTATCCAATATTATTGATATTACTCTGAGCCAGTTTATCAAATGCAACTATAATTCATGACTCTTAGGCGTGTCGAATTACGCGTACTTGTCTGGGCGATCGGAAACAGGAAACGGACGCCGATTGCGTGAGATGATCGAAGGAGAATAGCCAGAGTTGATCGATGCACTTGCCGGCCGTTACAATGCCTGGTATCTCGCGGTTGATGCGCGCAGACTGGCCGCATGCCGGAGATCGGCGGTCGAGAAGAGGGTAAAGGCGAACCGGAGCCGCGGTTTCATTCAGTACATCGACGACCGTAGTGCCGGTAAGACCGACTCCGGATCCCCTTGTTCGCCGTCCCGTGGACGACTTTCGCGCGAATCGCATATACGCCGTGCACACCTTTCTATCCGTGCACCGGGAACGCGAGTGAATTCTCTAACGGGAACACCACGCCGGAACTACGTTTTGCTACTTCCTTTTCCACCGACAGAGCCACCGGACTTACGAACAGGTCTGTATTCGATATTACCTTTTATTTATCCTTTCCATTATCGCCGCCCACTGAGCCACGCTCGAAACTGATAGAAATAGAGAAGACACTTTGCATCGTCGTCATATATTATCCAGAAGCCGCAGCGGTGGACCTTGCACGAGGAGACTCTAAAACTGAGTACACAGAAATGTACATTTTCGCCCGGTTACACGTTGTAAAGAATGTTCGTAGCGTCAGTCAATAAAAATAGCGGCGAGGAAGACTTATAGCAGCCGCAAATTGAATTCGTGCATTGACGGCGCGGCGCGCTCGATACCCACCTATAGACCGCCGCGAGACGGTTTTGAAAGTGGTCCCCCGTCTCTCGAATCGAGTTTCTTTATTGTGGAAAGAATTGTGCCACGATACCTGCTACCGCCGTGTCCCATCGTTCGTCTTGATCAACCACCGACAGCGTATACGTTTTGGTAGTTCTATAGCAAAACGACTTAACGATTAGAAAAATATGAAATTTAGCGTATGAGTAGGTTTTAGTTAAATAATGACTCAGATAAATTTTGGTGAACTTTTAGTGCTTGATAAGAAAGTTAGAAAGATTTTAATTTAAATCGTTTTTTGTAAATATCTAAGTTTCTATTGGTCTGACGACGAATATGCATCAGATCGAAATTATAGATTGATAAATTCTCTTCGACAATTATTCTTGACGTTTTTTGTCTGCGAGCAACTGGTTTCAAACTAACACGCTGCAAAAGTTGAAGCTTTCGAAGGCAACCCGCGTACGTAATGTTTTTGGAAACTTCAGTTTATCCAAAGTTTTACCGCGTGTTATTTTGAAAACAGTCGCTCGCAGGTAAAAAATGTCAAGAACGATTGTTCTAGAGAATTTATCGATCTACAATTTCGATCTGATGTATATACGTCGTCCGACCAATAGGAACTTAGATATTTGTGAAAAACGATTTGAATTGAAATCTTTATTACTTTTTTCTTAAGCTCTAAAAGTTCACCAAAATTTAACTGAGTCATTATTTAACTAAAACCTACTCATACGCTAAATTTCAGATTTTTCTAATCGTTAAGTCGTTTTGGTGTAGAACTACCTTAACGATGGATGAACATCACGTTTACGCAATTCCAAGTAGATCAAACATTTAAATCAGAGGATCGATGCGACGACGATACCAGTCGGTCGATTCTGCGATTCAGGAAATTTAAAAACTCGTGTATTAATGATACTTTTTTTATTTGAATAAGAAACAAAGTAACAGGTTGGAAGGATTGGCGACAACAGTGAATCAACGATAATTATCAGCCGCCTGGAGTAATGTTTTTCGTCTCGTGACGTTCCGTGCCGCGACCTCGAATCTGCATTTTTCCCATGATCGAGGAACGCGTGTAACAAGTTGTCGGGGAACAGAAATAGAATAGGACGACGGGATTTCGTTTCCCTGTTACCGGTTCCTCGTTCGACGCGCTCGGTTTTCACTCCGTAAACGCGAAACGATCTTAACCGCGATCGTTCGAGTCAATTCCGAAGTAATTACTAAGTATACGCCGGGTGAAATTCGTGACTGATGATCGGACGTAAATTTTGCGTGCCATTAGAAAGATAATCGATACTGAGTATTCTTGCTCAGATCCGTTGTGACATCGGCGAAGCAGGAAAATTGTGAGTTACGGCGCATGGGTTTTGCAATTCTTATACAGGAAAACGAAACGTTTCCAAGAGTACACTTTTACTTTCCGTCCGCTCAAAGATTGGTAGGTCAGAAGCCAGTTTCAGATCCTTGCCACGATTGTTCCCGTCTGACCCCGAAGTCCTTTCCGTAATAGCCAGATGAAAGTGATACCAAATTTGGAGAAAGCGTAGACTAGTTTCTATGATGATGCAATCATCGCATTATCCAAAAAGTACGATCATGTTGGTGTTAGATATGATCTATTTTTCTAATCTAAATTTAGCTTATCGTAGATACGAGAAATAACGAATAAGCAGTACACAACTGCTCGGATCACAATTATGATTATTTTATTCATCCGATTAAATCACGGTGTTAAAATAACTTGAAAATATTTGTATAGTTTTCAGATAATCTTGCAACTCGCGAGGACGTCACCTGACCGTAGCAACGCCCTTTCTTCCTCCCCGAAGGGAAGATAGAAACACACGCGTTCGAAGCGAGCTATGACATCCTGATCGATCGTCTTCGAGTCCCAGAAGAGAGTCGCGGAAACACATTCGGCCCGGTTTGAGAAGAAAGTCGTTCTTGGCCGTGAAAAACGCGAGAGCCATGTCGTTCCTCAGATCCGCTGGGGATTTGATCGGATTTCTGGTCCTGACCGTGGTATGCATTTTCGAGTCGATCATCAAGTCGCTCATTCCAACCAAGTACAAGATGAAGAGCATCGCTGGAGAGATCGCTCTTGTCACGGGGGGTGGCGGAGGCCTGGGAAGGTTAATAGCTCTTAGGCTAGCCAATCTTGGCGCCATCGTTGTCATCTGGGACGTTAATAAGGCTGGTAAGTAGAGGATCAAATGAAATCCTAATATTGAAGCGCTTGCAACTTTTCAATTACACTTAAAGTTGTATGAGTCGTAAGATCCCTGCCAAAAATTTGAGACAATAAAAAGCTGTGTCCAATATTTGAAGCAAGGAAGTTTTAGAAATAATGATAATTAGGGAGGACTTTTCCTCGGTCATAAGGAATTTCTAAGCATGATTTCTATTTTCTAATACATAGCTTGAGTATTTTTTTATTGGACTATGCGTGACTTGCAACTGTCTACATTGATTGATCTTATTTTTCCATACTTTTTATTGTATATCATAAATAATATCCTCGAAATTAACATTACTTCAACTTAAAAATATTCTTAACTCATGTATTAAGAATTATACATAATTACAAATTCTGTCATTGTTGCATTCGTATTTTTTTGCACGATCGTGCGTGAACTTCGTGCGTGAAGTGGAATTTTTTATGCGTAAAGTGTACTTTTTTCCATTACGTACGTAAAGTAAATAGCCGTGCGTGAAGTATGCAATTCTACTTCACGCACGAACTTCATGCACGACCGTGCAAAAAATATCGTATGCATCACGTGCATGCATTTTTTTTCACTCGTACAATCACACGGAACTCGTGGTAATCGTTGCTCGTGAAAAACAGNTTGTCACGGGGGGTGGCGGAGGCCTGGGAAGGTTAATAGCTCTTAGGCTAGCCAATCTTGGCGCCATCGTTGTCATCTGGGACGTTAATAAGGCTGGTAAGTAGAGGATCAAATGAAATCCTAATATTGAAGCGCTTGCAACTTTTCAATTACACTTAAAGTTGTATGAGTCGTAAGATCCCTGCCAAAAATTTGAGACAATAAAAAGCTGTGTCCAATATTTGAAGCAAGGAAGTTTTAGAAATAATGATAATTAGGGAGGAGTTTTCCTCGGTCATAAGGAATTTCTAAGCATGATTTCTATTTTCTAATACATAGTTTGAGTATTTTTTTACTGGACTATACGTGACTTGCAACTGTCTACATTGATTGATATTATTTTTCCATACTTTTTATTGTATATCATAAATAATATCCTCGAAATTGACATTACATCAACTTTAAAATATTCTTAAATCATGTATTAAGAATTATACAAAATTACAAAATTCTGTCATTGTTGCATTCGTATTTTTTTGCACGATCGTGCGTGAAGTGGAATTTTTTATGCGCAAAGTGTACTTTTTTCCATTACGTACGTAAAGTAAATAAAGTTCGTGCGTGAAGTAGAATTGCATACTTCACGCACGAACTTTATGCACGACCGTGCAAAAAATATCGTATATTTCATAACTGAAATAAAAATTCTATCATCCAACATAAGAATTCAGGATGTAATAACTTTTTTAATAGGCTCGCAAAATTTCTAAAATTTTGTACACTGTTTTATTAGTAGCATCTAGTATAGTATTATTATATATAATAGTACCTACTTAATATCTAGTAATTGTCAAGAATCCAATGCTTTGTCATTGTTTTTATGCTTGGCTTCATACAACCATAACTTATAAAACAAGGATTAAACTTGGAATCGGAAAACGAAAGGAGAAATCTTGAAAAAATTTTGATAATCATCTGAAGAAAAGGGCACTCGTTAATTATAGTAAAAAGTCGAGGGGGCGATTCCGGAGAAATCAGAGTTTCTTGATTTCTAATTAAAGACCGGCAATGAGACGGCCATTCAACTACCTTAATAACGATCGACCGGATCGCGTAGCACGGCTAAGGATAGGCAGCGACATATGTATAATGGAATAGAGAACTCTCTAACCACGCTAATCCGTTTAGACACGGGTTTCAGTAAACTATCGGTAGTAAGTGCGAAGTCTTGCGCGACGCAGTACAGCTGCTCCTTGCACGTCGTTAATATTTGATACGTACGTACTTTGATACTAGAGTATCGTTTATCTTCAACCCATAAATTTAATATCTCACGTATATTGTGTTAAAAATAGCCGGTGAATAGAGACATATCACATTTTACTTTCCATCGATGTAAATAATTCGCACTTTGGAAGAGATTCTGAAAACAAAAATATGTTGCTTTTAAAGAAGAACGTCTTTATCTAAAATGAATGATTGTGTCCGAGGAAAATACGTGATTTTATTTAAAAAATTCATTATTAATCTCGCGAGACATGATATTTCGGTACAGATGACCTGAAGTCCTCTCTCGAGTTCGTTATCGTTCGAAAACACGTAAACTTCTATACGGCGCGAAGTGATAAAAGATTCGACGCAAACGTGAAGGCATCGACACGATTGGATTACCCGCGACGTGTAGCCTTAATTGGAATCCGAAGGCCCCGAGATAATTAGAATTGAACATCGCGTAAATTGCTTTCGTCTCTCTGCGAACATCCCAATTTCAAGGCCGTCGGATGCGTGTTCGGATTCCTGACGCGAATCAGATCTAGCATACGCTTAATTTCAAAGTGTCACGTCGCGCCGCGGCCTCGCCTCCGTCTCGGGCAGAATATAAAAATTGCGAGGAATCGGCCGGCCCGTCCTCGCGATTTACACCTCTGCCGATTACGAAAAGCAGCACTTTTATTAAATACATGCAAAATAACCATTTCTTCACTGCTCGGCAAATAGAATCTTGTTGATCGTCGTTCCCCTCGCATTAAATAATTAAGTGGAAGTACGCGTCAACCCAGGCTTGCGTTAGCGCGTTGCGAACACGTAATTCACGATCGTTACGTTATCTAAAAACTTGTCTGGTAAATAGCTTGCAAAAAGTTTGCACAGTAATACATTTTTTTTTTTAACAAAAGCATCTCAGGCTCATAAAGTACGAATCAATAATCTCGATAATGTATTATACGATGATGTCGAGTAATAAATATGGAAATCCAGTTACGTAATTGGATTAATCGGTCGTAGTGATGCACCTGAAGGGATTCATCGAGTTCTGTAACTCTCGATTTATCCGGAGTTTCGGCCGTGTTAATGACCCCAGGAAGGTCATCTCGAGAAATGGTAAGTCGGCTTCCGACTGGCCTTCATCGTTCGCACGTAGCGTGCTCCTCCTTACTTGATGCCACAATGATTCCGCACATATTCTATCCTTGCTGAATCAACAAACGTAAAAGCGTGCACGTGGTTTTAACGTGTTTTTTACAAAATTAGTGCTCTCGCTACTAAACAGTCATGTTTTTCATCTATTATAGAAAAAAGGTGTGCGGATAAATATGCGCGTCGAAGCAAACAAGACTAAAATTCAGTTTCACGATTTGTTATTAAAAATCTTAGAGGATTATATGTAAATGTGTGTGGAAGCAAATAAGATTAGAATTCAGTTTTCCGATTTGTTATTAAAAATCTTGGAGGATTATATGTAAATGTGTGTAAAAGCAAATAAGACTAGAATGCAGTTTCCTGATTTGTTATTAAAAATCTTGGAGGATTATACATATATGTATATATAAATATGTATGTGGAAGCAAACAAGAGTAAAATTCAGTTTCCTGATTTGTTATTAAAAATCTTGGAGGATTGTATGTAAATATATGCATGGAAGCAAACAAAACTAAAATTCAGTTTCCTGATTTGTTATTAAAAATCTTGGAGGATTATACATATATGTATATATAAATATGTAAAAGGAAAGCAAACAAAACTAAAATACAGTTTCCTGATTTGTTATTAAAAATCTTGGAGGATTATACATATATGTATATATAAATATGTATATGGAAGCAAACAAAACTAAAATACAGTTTCCTGATTTGTTATTAAAAATCTTGGAGGATGTAGATTAATTAGAATGGAAGATAGAAAATAGGAGATATAGGAGATTACTTACTAATTGCGATTGAAAAGGGAAACCGTTTTCGGGGTCCGCCAACGCATAGGAAGCCCGCGTGATGAATTTAAAGCGTCGGCAATCAGTAACTTGGTCATCGTGGTCAGAATACTGAACGGGTGCACTTATGCTATACAAACAGCGGGCTCGACTGTAAACTGTGTTCTTTGCAACCGGAACACGTGTCGCTGAAAGTAAAGCACCGCATGTCAAAAAATTAGACAGTGTTACATACTTATCATAATCCTGGCTCGTGCATATCGATAAGTGCTTAGATACCCTCGTAGCCTCCGCGGCAACTGGAAATCAGATTAAAGACAACATTTCTAGACAGCAATCAATATTTATTCATAGCGTAGAGATTAAAAGTGTAAAAAAGAGTTTCAAATATTTATTTAGCAATCACTCGGAGTCTCGCGGGCAAAAGTTGCACGCGAGAGAAGTCCTCCCTCGGAGCGTATTCTGAAACAGGTTACGAGGCGAGTACGAGAAAAAGCAAAGTGCAAGAATCTCAAGGCCGTCCGTCGATATTAAATTTGGCTTGAGCGAACAGCGAAAAAAAAAGTCGAATTTAGCGCAAGAGCCGAGTCCTTTTGAATTCGATGGTGGGTTCATGATTACCACATAGGTCGTCATTTTTCCCCAATAGTTGCCACGATTTAGTAATCCGGTCTGAGCACCGTGGCCCGGATCGAACGTGATTTCAATCGAAATATAAGAGACGGTCAATTCGCTTGTCCGATTGTGAGACTGACAAGAAATTGGAAACAGTCGTTACGATCCCTACGGAATACCTGTGTATCTAGTACATCGTGGAGAACGGCATATCTCACGTGTTGCAATTATCTTTCATATTCTACGTGTACTACTTGGCCAAGTGAGCGCGACAGCCGGTCTATCCACGAGTTTCGACTTTCTACCCGCGCGAAGGTGTCCATCTCGATTCACCGCAATCTCTATTTTTATAATTTACCAGTGACAAATCACAACCGGAACTCGAATCTTCCATCTGTTTTTTCCTGTTCGCTTTTTTATGCATTATTATCCGTCTCCCGGTCGATTATCTTAAAAAATTAATTACTCACATCGTGCGTATACACATATTAATGTCATTAACGTAACTTGAGCAAAAAAACTAGACGTTTGTTGTTGCTAACGAATGATATCGTCACTTATCGCGGACGTCAACGGCGGAGCTTCTTGCTCTTGTTAGACCAGATCAAATCCAAAGGAGCGAATGCAATCCTGTGAGTCAGTCTCGTTTGCATGAGTTGGCCTATTGCGGAACGTGTTCGTGAGAAAAAACGCGAATCACGGAGGCTGTAACCCAATAAACAGAATCTCTCTCTCTCTCTCTTCTCATATGCGCGCACTCGCTTCTCCTGTTTTCCTTGAGTACATTATCGATAAAAGTGTTCAAAACTCCGCTAATATCAGGTTCTGTAATGAAGTTGCAAGACCGTTGCATATCCGTACGTTATATTCCATGTGCTAGGAATTATAATTAATTGATATTCGGCTGCGATTTGTCCGAATTAAAATTAATTTTGATAATTAATGAATGAATAATTGATGAGGTAGTTTGCTTGAGAAAGTTTATCGCCAGACCTCGTTTGATTCTAGGCCTCGAGGAGACGGTGAAGCTGGTGCAAACCTCTGGTGGCAGCTGTTACGGTTACGTTTGCGATGTGTGCGATCGAGAGGATGTTTACAAAAAAGCAACACTCGTCCAGAAAGAAGTCGGAAATGTGAGTAAAAAAAAAATGGCATAATGACAATAGAATAAATTATTGAAGATCGATGATACAATGGTCTCGCCGGTTATGTCAATCACGTTCAGTGGTTTCTGCATTTTTTAGATTTTAAATTAGCTGGCTGTGCCTATTATAGAACTCGACGATGCATCAATCATATGTAAACTAAGAAATATAAAATTCAAGTCAATCTCGTGACAAGATGCACTCGCTTTATGGAAGCGTTATGCGAAGTGCACTGAGAAAAACGAAGTATATTTAAGTCAAAATTACTATATTTGAATAGTAATCTTGAAACATGTTTGGATTTAATTAATGATTGCTAAACTTTAAGGAAAAATTAGTCTATACGCTTAGTATGATTTTTAGTTATTGAAGTCAAAGGAAATGNATATAAAATTCAAGTCAATCTCGTGACAAGATGCACTCGCTTTATGGAAGCGTTATTCGAAGTACACTGAGAAAAACGAAGCCACAAAATTCTAGCAATATTTATTGTATATTTAAGTCAAAATTACTACATTTGAATAGTAATCTTGAAACATGTTTGGATTTAATTAATGATTGCTAAACTTTAAGGAAAAGTTAGTCTATACGCTTAGTATGATTTATACTTATTGAAGTCAAAAGAAATGACCGAATTATATAATAAAATTTTTAATCTATAAATGAAATAATATGAATCGTAGTATGTAGTAATATAAAGTAAAGTAATATAAGGAAAATGTAGAAACTGAATATTAGAAATCACTAACCAGGGATAGTAAAAATGAGTAATTATGGATAAAAATTATTATTATTGTGTAGAAATTACTATATAGATTTGTAATAAATACAAAAGGAACGTATTTATTACTCAAAGAAAGTATATTTTTGCTACTATATTTCAATTTTTGCTAATCGTTAGACCACCGTTTTCTCAGTGTACAATTTTTACGAATATTGATTGAAGTACATTTTGACGATAATATACGAATTCTTGCTTACTTGTCAACGAAATGAATGAAGGACGTTCAATTTTAAATATAGGTGACAATTTTGATAAACAACGCTGGCGTGGCGAACGACAACATGTTCCTGGACACGCCTGACAAGCTCATTATCCGGACGATGGACGTGAACGTGATGAGCCACTTTTGGGTACGTCTCTTGTCTTCTCCAAATTATCTGACAGCGATACGTAACCAGCTAAGCATACAATTATCCTCAGGAGTCCAAGTTTTATTCTATGAACGCGTGCTACATACACTGTTAAAAGTATCATCAAATTTAATGCAATTTTCATGAAAAATAATACATTAAATTTATGTTTTTCGTATATTAAACACATATTAATACAAATTCACCATAAAATTAATGAAGTTTCAAAAGAATTTAATGAATTTTGAAGAAAATTTAATGTACCGTTCATGAAAATTAGTGTTCTGCAATGAATACTTCATAAAATTTTTCATTAAACTTAATAAAAAAAAGACATGAATATTGTTTCATGCATTTCTTCATCAAATCCAATGAAAAATTTTTGACAGTGTACGCCGCTACGTACATACCGGGTGTCCGCGACGAACTGTTGTTACAGTACATTTTCTAAACGCGCGTGAACATCGTTTGGTTCGAGCCCATCTTTTATCCATTAGAAGCCGACGTTGGGTTAGTCAGTGCATCGTTACGTTAGCAATCTCTGTTCGTCCTCGGATAAAGACGTTTTCAGCCGAACTCGACGCCCCACGCGTTTACGCGCGTCGATGATGTCCGATGCGACTGATGTCCCCGTGAACTTTCACTCCGTATCCCGTTACGTACTCCCGTGACTCGCGAAATCGTTTATAATTATTCTGGGACGAGAAGGCGAAGAGGCATTAGAAGTAGCCTTTGACGGCCGATGTCGTCATATCGGCGGAAGAGTATTTGCGGTCCTCGGCGATTATTATTATCGTTCTTAACGAGGGACAGAGACTGCGGTAGGTGCGATTGCTTTTTCGACCGCGTGTCCGAGCGTTGCGGCAAACGAGTATCCCACACGCGTTCGGCAAGCGTGCACCGCGTGTATACGTGTCGCAATTGCGAATACCGCGGAGACTGCATCTATTCGGCCGACCGGTTTTCCAATCTGACCAACGCCGGCGACGGGTCCTAAACGGAGAGAACACCGCGCACGTAGGGGTACAGGAATGCCTCTCACCCGGATTCTCGTTACAAACCGGCGACCCGAACGTTCGAGTTTCGTATAAACTCGACGGACTTGAACCCGAGCTCCCGCACACGTCGACACATTTCTACCAAATATTTGATTTCTAATGCCAACGTAAAAACCAAATCGTTTTGCAGGTAAATCGTTGCGTAGTGCGCCGATCGTGGATTTGGAACACGAAGGACGAAAATTATAGCGTGCCGCGCGGAGAATACCGATTTCGCGATCCGCGTTTCGTCACCGCGCCGCCGGTTTAATGGCAATATCCCTCCGGTACAACGAGAGAAATTAAAAGAAAAGACGAAATAAAGCCAAGGTCTTCGAGATATTTCACGATCCCGTTTTTTTTCGGCTCGCTCGAAAGGTCGCGCGGCTTGTTAAGTAAAAGAAGTACGTGCAATGAGAAGGGGACTGTGTAACGCGCATTGCAAGAACTTTCAAAAGTAGGAGCCGGTATTTACGGCCGTTTTAGACTTTGCTCGGGATCGGCGGCGCGCGTTTTTACTTTCGAAAGTGAAAACTAGAGGAACCACGGGGAAGAAAATAGAGTGGCGGCAACTAAGTGGGTTAACGGGCTCGCAAGGAGCGTGGACCTCTTGCCGCATCCGATGTCACGGCCGCTCGGCTCGGTAGGACTTCGAGCCGGGCCCCTTCTCTCCGGCGGTCCGCGATCGCGCGGCTCTCGTGCCGGTTTTGTCCTGTGCACACAATTCAGCCAGAGTCTATTTGCACGCGGTTCAACTCGTGTTACGATTATATTTGCTAATGTTAATGACTTGTAGATATTATATACAAACACCTCCGCCGAAGAAGCTCCGAAATGAGTCTAGCGTTTACCTATTATGCCTGGAATCTTCCTCGTCCAATTAATTAGCAGGAGATCATATAAATAAGATAAATTATTCAAGATAATAAATATTAATGCTCTGCAGAACTTAACAAGTTCTTAGGCGAGGCAGGACTGCGTGAATATGTTCATACTCATCAGCGGTTGAATGGACTTTATGAACTCGGAATCTTGGAGGATATCAAAAGAATGCCTGTGGCAATTCTTGAATGATCAAACTCCTGCACTGTTAAAAATTGTTTACTGGATTTGATGAAGAAATGCATGAAAAATATTCATGTATTTTTTTATGAAGTTTAATAAAAAATGTCATTGAATATCCATTGCGGAACACTAATTTTCATAAACGTTACATTAAATTTTCTTTAAAATTCGTTAAATTTTTTGTAAGTTCATCAAATTTTTTGGAAAACTCATTAATTTTACGGTAAATTTCAATTAATGTGTGTTTAATATACGAAAAACTTAAATTCAGTGTATTATCTTTCATAAAAATTGCCTTAAATTTAATGATATTTTTAACAGTGTATTCATTAAACAGATGACAGCATAAGAGTTTCGTTTTGCATCTTTAATAGTATATTCTTTTATATTTTTAAGACGACGAAAGCGTTTCTACCTGCAATGAAGGTGAGTAACCACGGACACATCGTCAGCGTCGCCAGTTTAGCCGGACACATCGGTGTGCCGAGGATGGTGGATTATTGCACGTCCAAGTTCGCAGCCGTCGGATTCGAGGAGGCCCTTCACATGGAGCTGGCGGTAAACAAAATATTTCTCAACACGAGGGAATGTATATTAATGATATCTCGATGATATCTCGTGTTTTACAGGCCGAGGGTTACAGCATCAACACGACGGTGATATGCCCATTCTTCATGCGAAGCACAGGCATGTTCGGAGACGTGTCGCCCAGGTGAGAGACAAGATTTTTGTTCGCTGGCTCGACTGCGTAAGCAGTTTATTTACTTTCATCCGTTCGCCCTTGCGTTCTTCAGGTTCGTGCCGACGCTCAGCCCGAACGAAGTCGCGGAACAAATCATCACGGCTATCAGGTGCAACGATAAGATAGCGGTGGTCCCTTCTTACCTTAAAAACCTGTTCTGTCTGAAATGGTAATTAGAATTTTATACGACGTTTTAACAATCGGAAATTTTGCATAAATTTTAATTCATTGTGTATTTCATAATTCAATTGTGCATAAATAATTTAATTGTACATAAATAATTTAATTGTACATAAATAATTTAATTATGCATAAATAATTTAATTGTTTTTAGGGTTTTCCCATGGGCCGTGCAGGAAATGTTCATACGAGGCTTGATGAACTATACCGGCTGCAATAACTCACCAAAACCGGTCGAGAAGCCAAAACCCGAAGAGATCATTCCCACCAAGATATCCAAGGACTTTGACACCTCGGTTATCCATCAAGAACTGACTAGACGTATTTCGAATTCCGAGAGGAAGCCCTAATTCGTGCCCAAAATGTTAGTGCCCACACTTTAACGGATAGACACGCGTGTAAGTAATTTAACAGAGAAGCTCGGAGTACGTAACGATTATTACGAAACCGCGCAACACAAAACTCGTTCCCGACGCGATATTCACATCGACTGCGCGCGAATGCGCAGCGCAGCGAAAAGATCTCCACATTAGGCGAACGCGTGGGTGCTAAATCCACTTGAAAGGATTCACTTTTACGACCAGATTCGTCAGGTAAAAGGGACTCTTCTAATTGTAAGTGGATTTCGCGTCGATGCGCTCCGCGCATTGTAATTTTTTTTTATGTAGTACACGTCGAAGGATAGAAACTGTTATTCACGATGGTGAATCGTTACGCAAAGATGAAACGAGTCTCGTTGAACGAGAAGTGGAAAGTGTTAGAATTACATTTCACAGGGACACGTATCTTATTAAGAAACAGCAGTTAAGTTTTATTAAGAGTTCTCTTTGCTAAGCGGAGGCTGCGTTTGCGAGAATGTATAAATGTGTAATGAATAAAACAATAGTAGAGCCTCTGCGATGTAGGAAACAATGGCGCGAGTGAATATATATTTTTTAAGACACGCGTTGGAACTTAATCGCGATCGAGCGCGGCACAATTCCAATTTATCATAACAAAGTTCCACAGTTACTTATTTCAATTAGGTATGAGTAAGAAACACTGGGTCCAAACGACGCAGGTACAATTTTTGTAATCGGCATGTGATACGAGTAATTGTATGTAGCATAAGATATAGGAATAGCATAAACTATCTATACTTTCATTTGCAATTTTTCGAACATTGTGGTTGCAGAGAAGAATAAACAAGAATATAGTATATACCCATATTTATCGACACCGAATGTAATAAAATCGACGAGTTGTCCGGCGGACAATTTGCGATCGTCAAACAAGGGAAATAAAGTCTGTTGTGTAATTTGTACGTGTTCAACCTAATTCATCTACCGATATTTGCACAAAACGCGATGCACTTCGACGCAACTAGTACGCAAGTGCCATAATGTCTGATATACAAACGACTGTTTTATAAATGAGCGTTTTAATAAAATAGTATATCATGCAATTAGTGCGTAACGTGAACTTTTTTTCACGAGCAGCGATCACCTAGCGAAAAGAAATTCACACACATGTCAAAGCGTTGGAAAACCGCGGTGTACAAGTTATGTCACCAACTGATAACGTCAAACGCTGGCATTATGGGTGGAACTATGAGTACACACGATCGCACTTTTTTACTCATTCCACTTACTGTGTCAACGAAATACAGAGATAATTGGACGATACACGGGTATGCGTTGCACAAACGTTACACCGCAATCGCATTAGTGTTGACAGGCGAGCGTTTCGTATCCGAAAACAATTTCAACGTAATAGCA
>SMSR01016114.1:6576-19460 GCA_019453355.1 Ceratina japonica | reverse complement strand
TATCGCAAATTGAAATTTGAAACAGATTAAATCTCGCAATTCGAATTAATTGATATCCAATTACGCGGCTGGTAAAAAAAACGTAGGACGGGGATTCATCCTGCACGTTGTAGGATAGTAGATACGCGATCTTTCAATTAACCCGGCGGCGGCGGCGGCGGCGTGCTGTTGGAAAGAGGATCCGATCTGCTTGCCAGATGTCGGGAGAGGAGAGACACATAAAGGTTTCTCCTCCCGGGCACGGATCGAAAGGACAGGTTGCATAATATAAAACACACCGAGCGCAAAAAGTCACGGTTTCTCGCTACTTTCGCGTCTCCCACCCCTTCGTCTCTCTCATCTCTTCCCTCTTCCTGGATCCCTCTTCCACCGCACGACCTCGAGAGGGCTACCTATTATCACTAGAAATTCAAACAAAAAGCGCGATTAAAAAAATATACAAGACAGGAGGGAAAGGGTATTCCCAATTACTTCAAAATCCAATTTATTAAAACAGTCCGTACACAGCTTTATTCAAATTTGATTTGGAAATTGTAAGTGTAAAAAGTATTTATTAAAACAGATGTAAATCATTTGTTACTTTAAACTGTATGTACATAATAAAAATCTTGAAACTTAATATTATGCGGAATTGTTCATTTCGTTCATTTATAATTTACCTATCTTTTATGTCGACGATAACCTGTGGAATCAGCAAGTTTAAGTATCATTTCGTAAAACGATATCGCATTGCACTCACTTTTCCTGGATTCTTATTCTTCAGAATGAATTCCAACGCGTCGTTTACCTTCGCCAGCCCGACGGTCAGTGCGACTGTTGGATTAATGAGGCCCTCCTCCATAAATTCCAAAATATCATCCCCGGCTTGTCTGGCGAAACAAACGTTCAGATTAGAATAGAACCCTTCAACAGTTCATTATTATTATTGTACCGATAAGCCTCCGGCTTCTTCTTCCTGTACTCTCGCAAATTGAATCCACTGACAGTGACACCACTCTTCGTTTCCTCGGAATCGCTATCTTCATTATTCGCTGTCGCCCCAGCGATTATTACCCTCCCTGTACGTTAAAACCTTTCATTCAATTGATATGTCGAATTTAATCGCTCGATCGCTGGTTTCATGTTATTGTTTTATTTCAAATATAAAGAATGCACTACCAAAAACTAATGAATTGTTCAATTATTATATAAATTGTCTATTTTATGTAAAAATTCTATTAATCATGCGTTCTTTTAATACTTATACACCTTCGCGAGAGAGATGATGCACCACGACTCCGAAACTATCGTCGCGAAACAGATCTCTGATAGGCACGTCACTTTTATAGACGTCGGTGAAACTGGAAAGGTCACAGCTGGATGACTGACTGTTCTTCTTTTTATTCCCCTTCCTCGACACTCACCTATTCAATACGTTTTTAAAATATTCGCCGTCCGCGTCCTCGAAAATATGTTTGATATCTTTCTCCGCGGCCAGCTCCTCGAGCTGCTTCAACAACTTACGATCTTTGAATCTGAACGACGCCAGCACGCCTTTCTCGCGAGCGAGGGACGCACCGTCCTCCGTGGCGCAAACGCTAATTACCTAAATTAGTAATTACTGACGACTGCCTCTCGGAGTTATTCGTAGACTGCGGATTTTTATCTCATTTATCATACAGCAAAAAGGAATGAATTATTCAATTACGAAATGCTCTACGAATTATTATATCAACTATTATATGAAATCTTATATTAATTTTTATATCCAGCAATGTTTAAAGCAGGCAGCTTAAACATTGCACACTATATTTAAATTTATTCTTAATTTCCCTCAGAAATGCATAAAATCCGCAGCCTATCTAACTGCAACTCAGTCTGGAATTATTCTGACCTGAGCTTTGAACACGTTTGTTGCGAGATCGACGGCGGCTAAGCCAATGCCGCTGACGCCAACGTTAATGAAAATAATATCCTCCTCCTGAATGCTGACATTTCTCTCTAGAGCGATCAGAGCGGTAACGTAATCGTCAAGGATCGAGACCGCGTGCTGAGATTTAACGTCCGACGGTACTTTCCAAATATCCTACGAGTTTTATCCTTGAGTGAAACCCGAGATCACAATGAAATTTAACAGATTGTAAGGAATCAGGATTTCTTTCATGTCTTTGCGTGTTAAAAGGAATTCGTTCGATGGACTTATTATTTTAATATTAAATATCCAGAGTGAATCAGTAAGAAGTTTGAGATTGATATCTGGTTTCATTATACAATTCAATTCATTCCATTTAATTTACGTCCTCCAATGATTAATTCAATTTATGTAACGATATCCATTCTATTAGTTCAAATATAAGACGTTTTAATAGAATTATTAAATAGAGATCATTGAATCTATTTCTTCTTACTGATTCAATCTGTATAGCACACAATTTGAAAAGTACAGGAATCTTACAGTGACTTCAGCTACGCACTGATCAGCTAAGCCTCCGAATTGATCTTTGTTGAGGGCAACGACGTTATCTCCTACTTCGTAACCTTGTTTCTTTGCTTCATCCCCTACTTGAACCAACTTCCCAACGAATTCGTAGCCCAGAACCATGGGCAAACTACGTTCAAAGATGTACATGTTTTTTGCTAACAATGCATCTGATGCATTCAGAGCACAATACCGAACGTCTACGAGCACCTGAGAACGTGAAGGGTTTCCTGTACTAACTATAACTCAATTTTTAAACTTGACTGCGAAGCATTTGTGTCATTCGTCAGGATTTGAAACCTGAAGGTAATTCTTGATTGAAAGTTCAAGATAGGTAATTCCCAAACTATGAATCTTGAGTATATGATACATTATACTTTAGGTATAATGAAAATCTTTGCACGCGTGCATGCAAAGTGGGATCGTTCAGGGGACGTAATTCATTTTATTTCATTACACAGTAAACAATTGAAAACGGCAAGTGACAGCTGATAGACAATCTCGTTAATAAACGTGCTATGAACTTACTTCGTTCGGTTTTAACCTCTTGGGAAGTTCAAGAGTTTCGAGGACGAGCGGCTCGGAGAATTTCTTCAAAACAGCCGCAGAAATTTTACCCGATTCATTCTCTACCGGCTTGCGGTTCTCGTTTAGGTTAGACGGCTTGTCATTAGCATCCGAACTGTACTTAACTATTCTACCACGAGTTGACAATCGTTTCAATTGACTGCTATAAAAGTTAGTAAGGATTCTTCGACCCACTGTCACCGACATTTCTCTTAAATTGCACTTATTCTTACGATTCGAGATACATAAAACTACGCATAAAAGACAGAGAGAAACTGAGAGTTCTCGTGCCTGCAACGAAAGCACTCCACCTTGTGGTCAAGTCGGAAGAAACGTCCACCGAAGCATGGACCAGAACCTTTTTAGCAGAGATCTACCCTGTTCAGTTCCACCGCAGACAAAAACCTTCAGAACGTGCCTCGGTGCCACGCAAGGTGCCTCTCTGGCGCATTCCCGCGCTGGCATCATGGCGCCTTTCGTTCTACGCATGCGCCGCGCCGGCAGTTCATGATCGAGCTCGAAAGTTCGAATATCGATCCACATATCGACGTACGAACGATCCTAAACTTGCGACTTTTCCGTTGGACTACTGCTGATCGGGAACGGGAAGGAGCTCCGAAGGATTTATTACAAAGGTACTGATTAATCTACGAAATGTTTGTGTCAAAATGTTTTTGTGAGTATCTCGTATATTGCATTGTAAAAAGCTTACATCAAGCTACGTTTTTCTGCGATCTGGTGGCTGGCCGTGATCGCCGGGCATCAGTTTTTGACAAGTAAGTGCAACAGCTTTTCAATCACTTCGTTTCGCCATTATGAATTTTCGTTTGCAAACCCGTTCTTTAATCAATCGAACATTTTCTTTGATTTAATTTATTAAATCTTCGTTGAGATAGAATGAATTATCTCAAATCGTATTGCGCTCGCTATGTCTTTCCGATTATGCAGCATATTTGCGCATTATCGTTTTACAATTTGTATTGAATAGTGGGAATATAATAAATGCGGTTCTAGGTAAGTAAAGAATAAAAGTATATTGAAACGAATTAAAGGAACTCACCAATTCCACGGTGAACGTATTATCCGAGTGTCGATGAACTTTTTCTGTTAAATCAGACGCAGACTGTTTCAGTGAAAACTTCGTAGAACCCATAGTCAAATATTTACTACAAAACAGAAAAGAACGTAAACGAATCAAAAGAAATTATACTCATGGGTATCTCATTCGATTTTCATATCGTTTCTTGATTTTGGTTCCAATAGAAGATAAATGATTTTTAATGTTTTATAAGTATCATATTAAAAATCCTGTACATTTTGTTGGTTTACCAAACTCTGGAATTTTATTACGTGTACAGCTATAAGTATTTTTTGTCCAACTGCATCGATTGAGGCATTAAAAATTACTTCATGCCATAAAAAAACCAAAGTTGACCTACATATGACTTACGCGTCCACCCACGAAAAAAGTAACACCAGAATATTTGTTTTTCGTTAGAAACATCAATAGCGAGAAAATCAGGATATCAACATCGTCTGAGACACTCTCTGTATACGCGTAATTAATAGAAAGTTTGTATAAATCGTAGAGTATTTTAATGATATACTCGAGAATCCAAATGATGGAATAATTATTGCAAAACGAAAGCTGGATACTCCTTATTAAAAATGTCTACAAATTTCGATTTTATGCCGCAAATCTACCATTTGCCAAGCGCAGACGTTAACTAAGAACGAAAACGACGAATTTCACAATGTTACGCAACCTCAAGGGTCGTTACAAAAATCCATCGTGAATCCATGAAAACAATAATTGTCAAAAATAATCGTAAACGTAATCGTCCAACGGTACCTACAAACGATATCGTTCACTCGCTAAATCGTCTACTAGTTCACATCACTGAAAAAAAAATCACTTATATCATTTTGCACGAATCGATCGAGGATCACTTCGAATCGTTGATCGGTCGAAATCCCGGAAACGACAAAACTGACGGCAGACCGTGCGCGCGGGGTTTCGTCAGTGTTTCCCCGTTGATGTTCAAAAGGGAAGTGATTTGATCGATTTTTGTTTCTTCCGACAAAGTCAGGCCTCCCCACCAGGCTTCTGGCACGATTTTTTGTTTTCCGCTTTTTCCTTCATCGTCACAACCACCCACCTGCCTCCCGAGCTCATTTACTAATTCCATTTCGCTGGAAAACTCGTCACCCACATTCACTAATTACGAAAATTGATTCGAAGCACACATTTCAAACTCTATTATCAATTATACTCAATTCCTATTGCAGTCAATATCTCTCTTCTTTGAATTTTATACAAAGCATTTACAATATTAATTAATAGAATGAATTTTAGGTAGACGTTCTTCCAATTAACGCGAAGAGATGGGATGGAACAATAAACTGGAAGGCNACCACATTCACTAATTACGAAAATTGATTTCAAGCACACATTTCAAATTCTATTATCAATTATACTCAATTCCTATTGCAGCCAATATCTCCCTTCTTTGAATTTTATACAAAGCATTTACAATATTAATTAATAGAATGAATTTTAGGTAGACGTTTTCATTGCAATGATTCAATGCAATGATTTGATGCATGGCAAGCAGTTCTTCCAATTAACGCGAAGAGATGGGATGGAACAATAAACTGGAAGGCATTTGAACATTATTTATTGAATTACTGCAACGATTCTTCATTTGTTTTTCATTTTAATGACCGCTACATGATTATTATTCTATAACAGAGGGTTCGTACGTGTAAACGGTTATGAGAATTAAGTACAAGGCTTACAAACGAAACGTGACTGAAAGGTCTCTTTCGTCTTACATATGATTGAAAAAAATGAAGATTGCTCGATAGAAACGACAACGTGGCATGTAAATGTATTAACGGTTATTAATGAATATTAATTTATTGAACGTCGATATTATATAATACTACATAAAATATTATATAATACCCATTTCTATCACAAAAATGTTAGTATCACTTGGGAAGCGAACAATATATAACAGATAAAATGATTCCATGACTAGATCGAGGTGTTAAAGTGTTAAGAGACGATAAGGCGTTGATTAGTATACAATACAATAATTCTAAAAAATGTTGAAACGCTTCTGGGTTAGTTAGATCGACGGTGATCAGGGTGCTCACTAATGTTCCACTAGTGAGGCAGAAATCAAAGCGAACAGGGGAAGCAAACGCTGGCCTGGTGCACGTGAAACGTCCTCTCCATTTTACGTTTCAATTTTCCAATAAAAAATCTTTAAACATAACTGCGATCATTTGTAACGGAATTGATTGATAGATGAATTACATTCGCCATTTCATATGCACCTGGCCGATAGACTGAACAATACGATCCTCTATTAGTCTTGATCTAGAAACGTGAAAAATCCTGTAAAAACATTCACAATTTTCGTCGATAAACGCGTTGCTAAATGATTGTAATACTCGCAACGATCGATTCAACAAACGCTTAAAACGATTCTTCGCTCTCTAAGAAACGATTACTGCAAAAAGCATTCCTCAATTCAAAGGCACACGCAATCGAATAGAAGTAGAAAGCACCGTTTCGTGAAATAAATATCCGCTAGTGATGATCCGCTTAAAAGTGCATTGAAGATAATTTTGGTAAACGATGCTTTATCTTTTTTTTCGTTTTTTAATGTGCTGTTGCGTTTGCCTGTTGATCCTAGCGATTGAACACCTCGGTTACCAATTCGTTATCTTCAATTAAAAAATCTACCTAGTTATACAAGGTAAACAATATGTACGAACACTTTTTTCGTCTCGCGCCCGTCTGCGAAAAGTTGTTCGACTTCGAAAACGCTAGGTCCTTCTAAGCATTTCTCGTTGGTAGCTTTAACTGGAGTATAAGAACACATCGACGTTAATTTGTCTATAAACACTTGTTTTTTTTTTCTTTTTGTCCTTTAAACGTACCAAACGGTATACTGTCGTGTCCGTACGCGCGCCATTCACTTTTTTAATACTGTGAATGCCTGTGTGTCTCCGTTCGGTGTTTGAATCCTGTTCGTAATACTCAGGATTATTGCACGCTTGTTCGTCGGCAGGTGTTCAAGTCCCTTTCCTCGGTACAAAAATTCGATTACAAACGTTAGAAAAGACTATGTTCGTTCTCCCGCTCTCGGCTACGAAACTGAAGCCTTAGGTTCTATAATCTGGAATGTTGTTAATCGATAATAATACTTGTAGAACTCGCGACATCCATTGTTATATCAAAAGTTCTCCGTTCGTTCGTTCGCTCGATCGGCTCAACGTGTCTGTTGTGCAGAAGTTCAATTCGATGGTCGGTAAAAATTAATAGGAAGATACAACGTGATCTGAGATTTGACGTATCGAAATCGTAATTATCCGTACGTGTTGTGCCAATTCGTTCAATTTGATTAAATATCGACAAGTCCGCAAACTAAAATACCTTCTCCCCCGATTTTTCTCTTTTCTTTTTTATGAAATTCTCGGTGTGTGTATAAGTTAATTACGACTACGTTTTACTCCTCGCTATAAGAGTCATCAAAAATCGTATTTCGTCGGTTACTTTCATCGTTATCATATAAAAAACTACTCGAGTCGTAACAAAACGAATTACGTATCAATTTCTATCGCTCCCCGGACAAAATCCCCCCTCCCTCCCCCGTCGACGTCGTGCGGAAACGAGAATCGGTTCGAATTTCATAAAAAAAAGCCTCCTCCGAATCGGCTGTTTAAAAAGTTCGAACTCTTATTCAATAACTTACAAATATGCAAACCTTACAGATATAAAACTCTGCACCATTTCGCTAAAATCCAATACAAGAGATAAACCAACGAAGAGGAATATATAAAATTAAAGGAATTCGATTCGAGAATGAAATTTATCTTGAACGCGATCAATTAAATTAATAAGACTAGGTCGGGAAACTTAAATTCTTTCTAGCGGCTCGATTGCTTCACCGTTCGCGGCTAATTTACACTTCTTCTGTGGCTGATTGTACATCGTCTGCAGTGGCACGTGCAGCAATTCCATCACTTCTATAAAATTAGGCTCTGGAACAACCACAAATTCGATCAATTCGTTGTCAATCGGTGCACACCCTTCGTATCCACGCGATATAATCCGATAAGATTAGACAGATCAGGCGATTACCGTTCTCCGCTGTGATGTGTCCGTGTCTGATTAAAAAGTCGAGCACCACCGGCACCGAGGTGGTCTTGAAATGCGACGAGAGTATCCTCTCGAGGCACTCGTTGACCGGGAGCAGCTCGAACGTCTCCACCTCGCCGTCGTTGTTGCTCGGCACGAAGTCCGGCGGTAGTTCGAGGTCGTAGACGAACTCCGTGTTGGGAAAGAGGCCCCTTTCACTTTCGAAGAACAGCGAGACGCAGCCGGCGCTCTTCAGTTTCGCAATCAGATTATTAGGGATACTGGCTTCCTCGCCGGCCTCTTTAATCGCGGTCTCGTTGATGCCGAAGCCGACGCTCAGACCGCCGCTCACCATGTTGTCCCAATAACCGGGCCAGGTCTGTTTAGTCGGGCTGCGTTTTTGTAACCATATTGAGAAGCCTTTTACCGGGTCCATCACGTATCCGTTTATGTCCACTCCGTACTTGCGAATCCCAAACAAGCCTGAAATAGTTTGTTCCCCATGAAAATAAGAATTCTTGAGGGGATTAAATACAGATAATTCTGTGCCATGAAAGAATGGCTTACATGTGGCTGATCGATCCATTTTGAAGAGTGGCGGTGTGTTAAATTGTGCGCGGACCTCGTAACATTCTTCTCTCCATCCCCTTAACGTAATGAACTTCTCCCCGGCCTTCCATTCTCTGAGAACTTCCTCGACCCTCGCGCTTCTCTCCGCATAGTCTCTGAACGCGGGATTCAGTTGCACGTACTCAGGGTGCACCTGAAAGACCTTTGAACAAAATGTCAACATATAGCATCTGACGCATAGCATCTGACGTATAGACTCTTAACTCATGCAATTATTATTTCTACTTAATTAGCTGTATTGCTTACTTGTGGGTAGTTTAATAATTCTCTGATCACATCTGGACGCACGAGGCCGATTTGTTGTCCGTCAACAACAAACGCTCTGCATTCCCCTGTATGAAAACCTGAGGGATTCCGTTTATTTAACAATATTGTTTGCACGGGACCACGGAATCCGTACACAATTTCGTCTGAGACCGAGTTAAATCAGGGCACGAAGGATCAGAAATTAAATAATACACAAACAAATTTTATTCGTCGACAGAAACAGTACAAGGGAGACAAATAGATACAATACTAAAAATAGGAGAATAAGGAATCTTAAAATAATTTTATTTTAATTAAATTACACAGAAAAGGGATTACAAAAATTCTTAGGCGTATATAGACTAATAAAATAAATGATCTCGTTCCGTCGGAAGCGTTCGTGACAGAAATCGGTTTGACAGCCATGCTATTAGTAAATAAGTTTAGTAAATATACGTATAGCGACGTCCGACGCTCGAAATATCAATTCTTATAAAAAAAACTAAGAGGACCATTGAAGTTGCGCGTCGCGATTAAAAGTTTCCGCGAAATTCCATCGGACGGGCGGAAATTCTGCTGGGTTCTCGGTCGGCTCGGTGAAAATACGCGACGGAATGCACAACAGACTCGAAATCAATATCTCAGTTAGACAGCTAGAGCAAAGCAACGCGTTTCCGCGGGGCAATCGTCCCGTGAACCGGTTGTCGGGGAACGGACGGAGCTCGGACGGCGCGACGGTGAACGATTTCGCTTACCGGACAGGTAGAAGCAGTTGAATTTGTTGGCCAGCTTCAATAAGCGTGACATCGGTTTCTTATCACCATCCGTCATGATGTTTCGCTGTCGTTACCCAGCTGTAACAAAAAATCCCGGCATAGAGCACGAGCTCGGCCAGAGCGACGGTCCCCGAGAGATTCTCCCTTATCACTGGATTTTACCGTTCCGATTGGCTCGCCTCTAGCTTTTCCCGTTTCCAGTTTGTTCGCGAAATTACTGATAAGATAGCAGGTTCGTGCTTTTAGAAAGAGGGGCTTATCTGAATTTAAAATTATTATGGATAGCGTCAAAAGGTCGCGAATTAGTTTAAATTAATTATCGCAAATGAATTTTAGGGCTGATAATTTAAAAAGATTGTAATTGAAAAAATTGCGAAACAATACTGATTACTAGAATATAATAGTCATTTAATAAAACAGAAATGGGGAGATTTCTAAGTCTGAATAGGTCTGAATTTTCATTATTATATTTAGAAATTGTTTGTTAGCATGCGAGCGAACGACGTGTCGTTCTGCTTTCCCAGTAGATGGTACTTGGTACCCGAGCCGAGCTCCGAGCTCCTTTGTTTACTGTGAAACCGCGTGTNGTCGCAAATGAATTTTAGGGCTGATAATTTAAAAAGATTGTAATTGTAAAAATTGCGAAACAATACTGATTACTAGAGTATAATAGTCATTTAATAAAACAGAAATGGGGAGATTTCTAAGTCTGAATAGGTCTGAATTTTCGTTATTATATTTAGAAATAGTTTGTTAGCATGCGAGCGAACGACGTGTCGTTCTGCTTTCCCAGTAGATGGTACTTGGTACCCGAGCCGAGCTCCGAGCTCCTTTGTTTACTGTGAAACCGCGTGTAGTAACGAAGTAGCGCGTGTGGCCTGTTGATTCAATAAGAAATATGAAAATGAAGATAAAGAAGACTGTGAAAAAGCCTGTCCGAACGTCGGAATCTTCGGACTCGGATTCGGAGTACGATTCGTCGGACGAAGAAGTAAATATCACTTGTATTTCGAGTCAATTGACGTATTTCGATTCTAACCTTTATTCTTTCACGTGCACAGCTACGAGAAGCTTATGCAAAGGGTTTGTTGAAACCTGGTCTCAACGTCGTGGTCGAGGAAAAGAAGAAAAGTCACAAAAATTGCGTTGTAAGTAGGATAGAGTGATTTGTTAGGATTTTAGGATTTCTGGGTTTTAGGGCAACGCCACTCAGGATAGTAGATTTCTTGAATTGAAAGTGTAGGAAGACTATTATTATGAAATGTCAGAGATTTATATAATTCAGAAGTATTACAAGATGAAGTATTAGTGAGGATTGATTTGACGTATTCTTCTCAGTGCCGTTACAGATTTATTGAATTGAAAGCATAGGATGATGTTTTAACAAAATGTCAGAGAGTCTTATTATTCTGAAGTGTTACAAGCCAAAGAATTAGCTAAAGCTTTGAGAAGTGATGTGAAATAATCTTATCAATAAGCTACAGATTTCTTTAAATGAAATTACAGAAGAAAGGATTGTGAAATATCAAAAATTTTTGTAAGTAGAAGCTGTTATAAACGTAAGAGATTAGATACGTCTTCTAAACATGGATTAAAGTAATCTTATCAATCATAAACAGAGAATTTCTTCATATAAAATATAGAGACTAAAGCTTAGGCGTTCTCTTATACTAAAGTATCAAAGATTTTTACAATCGAAAACTGTTAGAATCATGAAACGTCAGACGTACCTTCTAAAACTCAATTAAAACAATCTCATCTCTGACAAATCACAAATTTCTCGACTTAAAGTATAAAAACCTTAATATTTATGGGATGTGTGAAAAATTGAAGCATAGATTAAATCTTAGGGCAAGTGGAATACAATGAGTGAATTCCTTTTAGAATCTTATGAAAGAAAAACTGGAGGCGATTAAACTGGATTTACCATGGGTGGAAAGGCTAGACATGGTCAACGCGCCAGCACCGTTAGCCCCAGAGTTGGCGTTGCAGATGCAGGATCAGGAAGTGCGAAGAGCGAAGCAGTTGCAGGGGAACAAAAAATTGCCGCAGTACGACCCGTCGGAGGACCCAGTCTTAAACGACTTCCGGAGGGAAACGATGTTCCATAGACAGGCGCAGGGCGCCGTTATGGACGGCATCGCTAGATTAAAGAAGCTCGGAGTACCAACAACGAGGCCCGACGACTACTTCGCCGAGATGGCAAAGTCCGACGCGCACATGCAGAAGGTCAGGGAGAACTTACTGAGGAAGCAAACGATCGCTCAGAGGTCGGAGAGGATCAGGCAGCTGAGGCAGCAGAGGAAAGTAGGCAAGCAAATGCAGGTGGAGGCGACTTTGAAGAAGCACGCGGAGAAGAGGAAAATGCTAGAGGAAGTGAAGAAGTATAGAAAAGGCGTGAGGAAGGATTTAGATTTCCTCGACGACAAGAAAAAGCCACAGAGTAGTAAGAAGGCGATAGAGAGGCGTAAAATGCGGGACACTAAATATGGTTTCGGTGGGAAGAAACGTGGAATGAAGAAAAATACGAGAACGAGCTCGGCGGACGTGTCGGAGTACCAGAGGCCGGAGAAGGATTTGAAGGGAGGGAGAGGTTCGAGGCCAGGGAAGGATTCCAAGGGAGGGAGGATGTCGAGGAAGGATTTGAAGAAGGGAGGGAAAGCTAAGCAGAGAGTAGGAAAGAGTCGTAGAGTACAGATGAAAGCGAAAATGAGACGACAGTCGCGCTAGAATTAATTTGTTTTAAATATATTCACTTAT
The DNA here is from genome assembly GCA_019453355.1 of Ceratina japonica. Lineage (NCBI taxonomy): Eukaryota > Metazoa > Arthropoda > Insecta > Hymenoptera > Apidae > Ceratina > Ceratina japonica. The sequence goes on along the minus strand of SMSR01016114.1, from coordinate 6,868 downwards.
TATTAAATCGTCTAATCGCATTTTGTATTATAAATCGCAATAAACGAGTTACCTGGATTTTCGCCTTCCCGTCGATTTCCGGGCTGTCCGCGTTTGACAGAGCTCGAACAACTGCGAACGTGACAAAAGAATTTTCGTCGCGTACGTAACAACGTTCAAACGCGTGGAATAAAAAAAAATTGCCGTCGGATTGCGTAAAAGGAAATCTCGAGTTTAGCTACCGTGCCGGTGCGTTCCGTGTTCAATCAAACGCGAACAGCCCTCGAGGCGTCATCGATACGAGCTCTCTACG
>SMSR01016113.1:68344-78767 GCA_019453355.1 Ceratina japonica | reverse complement strand
ATTCACTTTGTCCCATTCAGGTTTTCCCTGATAATAAAATACGCAGTGCGAAATTTCAGATCGATTATTACGCACGTTGTGTACAACGTGAGGCAGACTCTTACGATCATTTATTAATTAATAGCGATAAGCCGAGCCCGAGGTTCTCGTCGATTAATTCATTTCACCGTGACCCGATTAACCGTGAAATCATCGTGAAATAGTAGACAGATTGCGAGCGCAGCTATTTTCAGAACTCGCGATCTCTTCCTCGACACCTTGACTTTTGTTACGTAAATACGAGAACGCAAAAAACTAAAGAGATACAAATATAAATATAAATACATATCTGCGAAATGTATTGCTGTCCGCACAGCACGATTTACTGTCGCTACGCGAACGGAATACAATTTGAGAAATTGAAAACTAAATATAATATCGAAGAGGACTTGGTCGTGAATTACGAGTTGCAAGATATCTATGCAGTGAGCGAGACCTTATCGATTTTTACTTATACACCGAGCACCTAATTTCCTTCGAATACAAGTGTATTGTAATCAAATATTCGAGGTCTGCACGTCGTCGCGCGATTGGATCGGAATCTATCCGAGGGGATGGACCAATCTGCAACAGTACCTCACTTTTGAATACGTCGTTCTGTCGCCCAAGGCGTTGACCGAGCTGAATCGCAGTATCACGTTTCCGCGCAATTTTAATCGCGAGGTTATTTTCAATAATATTTAATATAATTTAATGTTAAGTTGAAATCAATTTCGAGGATATTACTTATGACGGACAGTAAAAAATGACAGGAAGTAAGAATTATAGAACTTGAAAATGTATTTAGTTCAAGGTCAGACACAATCTTATCAAAAAGTGGCACGGCCTTGTGTTGAAACATTAGGAAGTATACGTCAAAAATTGCTTGTGACTAATTTTTCCTATAAGTTTATCGCTTCAAATATAAAACATAGCCTTTTATCACATTTCTTAAAATGTTGCTCATGCAACCTCAATCTGATGGAACAATCATTACAATCGAATGAATGAATCTTTGAAATTGAACTGCGAGTCAATTTTCCATGTCGTCCCGCCGTAACATTTAGATTGGCCGATCATTGCAGGCGCTGCCGAACGTCGATTACCAATTCGTGTACGTGAGCAAAGAAATTGAGATCCTGGGAACGAGTTCCTACTTCCGTTTCACGATGCCACCGACTATGCGTCCCCACGACCGAAACTCCAGCACGCCGCGTAGTGTAAGTCACGTACAAACTCCGAACAAGAATAACAAAAGAACGAAGAACATGATTTTTTTTCCAGCGTGGCATTCCTGTCCACGAGGGTCATCCCCTAATCGCGTCGATAAGTACATGCAAGAAGAGGCTCGGGTCGAGCAAATCGGTGGACGACGTCCTTCGATCGTGTCCAAGCGGGTACTCATTCGAGGATCAACGTCAAAGGATGTGTCGATTCTGCATGAAATCGACATCGTTCACTACCAATAGGGTACCGATTTCTAAATTTCTCTTCTACCTCCGAATTTTATTTGAAAATCGATGCCTTTCTTTGAATAGCGATGTAGCTACTCACAATGACTTCTGCAGAGCGAATCCGCAAGTTCTTAGGAATTAATCAATTGTTTTAGATTCAGTTTCTGCTGCTGCATAATCAGCAGCTGGTAGCGCGGATCAATCGACTCGACCGCGACTTGGAATTAACCGAGGCGTCCGTGAAGAATGAGAGAATCGCGAGAGCGACGTTAACGAAGAAGCTGCGAACTTACGAGACGTTCGTCGCAGATTTGTTCAGAAATCTGAACATAGGAGGAATAGTTAAAATCGTAGACAAATCGAAGAAAGAGGTATCAATTTTTTACATTCTTCTTTTATCAATGGTCTTATTAAATAGGTGAAATAAATAGGTCGTCGTGAAACGAATTAAATCGAGAGAGTTAATGTCGATGCGAGATGAGAAAGGCGACAAATCTCTTCCCCTCGTGGATCTCTCGATGTCGAGTAGATCTGAGAAGCATGAGTGCAAGGAGAAAGAAGAAATTAATTATGTGGCAAACAGGATGGAAGAAGTTATTCTTGAACCGGTACTTATTTCGTTATAAATATTTATATGTAGCTATTATATTGCAATTGATATCTTCGCAGAACGTATAGCATGTCTCAGTAAAGGATGCCATTTAAATAACTATAAGGGTGTTCAGTAACAATGTTTTCATTCATGCATTCATTGCATGCATTCATTCATATTTGGTCTGTGTTAATAGTATTTAATACTAGGTAGTGGGAAAGTTTTGATTAATAAAATCTATGTTTTTTTATCGGAGGTGCAAGACACTTGCCACAGACGCTTTTCATACTCTCATACAGCACTGTTTAAGTGGCCTCCTTTAGCTAACAATGAGACAGCTTGTATTCGACTAATCCCTATGATAGAATTTGGTCGGTGAATCGGAGAACGAAGAGACGACGCTTAAAACTTTGGAAAAAGACGTGAGTCACCCGATGAAAAAGGAACTCGTAGCGAATCGAGAAGAGAAAGGTTTCGAGATCACAGTAAGCATAGACGAACAGCAGCGTCGATACTCTACCGAAAATCCAATAATCACAACAGAACTAGCGGAGAATCAATGGTACTTATACATATATACATATAAAGAATCTTTGAAAGTCGAAGACACCTGCATATCGCGTTGTTTGATAATTTCAGTTGTCCTTATGTAACAAAAGAGGTGACGGCCAGCCGGCGAGAAGATAACGGATGCAGAGCCACCTGCAAGAACGAACAGCCGATCGGTGTCGAGGGCAAGTTGGAGCACGCGAAAAACATCGTCGGAGATGATAAGAAAACCACAGATAACGGGGACTCCTCGCTCGTGGGCTTCTTGAAGTGCTGTTGCGACTACCATCTGAATGCTTCGAAGTCACAAGGTGCAGACAAGAGGTTCGATAATGATAACGTGAAAGGTATGCGACCCGTATCATGCCAACAATGAAAGCATTCGAAATTTCCAAACATTGAATTGGTAGATTTAAAGAATAAGAGAAATAAAAGTATAATAGTTGACGCACGTTATACATTATGGATTTCTTTCTTTAGAGTGGGCACTCGAATGCGAATGCGATTTAGAAATACACGATAGGGCGTATCAGATCATCGATAATTTAACCATGGAGCCAGATTGCAGCACGGTGGAAACGACGGACGACGGCTTATCTGCTATCCTGATAAAGGGCAGAAACTCTAAATTCACTGTTATCAGGTAATACGTAATTTCGCGAACATTTAATGCGAAAATACATTCGCGAGATTATTCTACGAAAACGGTTTCAGATAAATGATTAAATCTCCAATTCAATTTCACATTAGGTTACCGGATGACTCAAACATCGAAATTGAAGTCTTTTTAAATAATAACATTTTATAGAAAATTCTGAAAAAAAATATCAGTTCATTCTTTTTATATAAAGTATGACACATCATTTTTTCGGAATTCTTCAACATTTTCAAAATCTCTGACGAACATCCTTAATATAATACTTGAATATATTATAATATAAATTACGTTTGAAATCGTAGAAAGACACGTTCTCCACCTCTGCGCTATAGCAAACTAAATCTCAACAATGAATCACTGTTGAAAATATGTATCGCAGGTATTGATGCGCAGGATTAGCGGATTGTCAAGAGCGAATTCTTGGAAAATTCTGCAACAATCAAAAATTTGGCTGGCGCCACCGGAACCACAAGTGTAAATAATAAGACAGCTCAGTCTTCGAGATAACTTAATTATTATGAGTTCCATGTCCAACAATTGTTACTTCCCTTCATTGTATTAATCTAATTAAGACTAATTATTGTAACTGCGATTGTATTCAGTGATCGGTAAATATATTTTTAACAAAACCTCGTGGATTATTTAAAAGCCTGTCGTACAAATCGCTCCTCGAAACGTAGATTCGTTCTCGGTCGGACGTCGGTGTGGCGACTCGGAGGAAGCCTCGACGGGCACGTGTACCGCTACGTCGAACCGTTTGAAAAACTGACTAAATATAGAGTAGGAACAGCGCTATTGTTAGGACGCACACGTTTTCGTAGCTAAGACCCGAGTCATGGGACTTAGTCACGAATTTATGACGCGGGGATGTTCGCCAAAAGAACCATCGCAATTCCGTATTTTCGCTGGTGACTCGATATTTCTAAAAATCCAAGAAAAATGCTCAAAGCACCCACGGCAAATCGACGATTCTTTCGATCCCAAAATCGACTAGCTTCGACTTAGGAAGTTTCGTTCGGCGAATCGGCTAGAATCTAAAGGCGAGAGCAATGGATCGAGCAGCTTCTCGGATCTCAGATATACGGAAGTAACTCGGCGACGCTTGCGCGCGGACGTAGAACCTCGGTTCCGACGTCCGCGCGCACGCGGTCTTTCGAAACGGTATTTTTAGAGGATCGAGTCGCTGGCCGCGAGCGACGACGACGTTAGTCAAGTGTCGCCGTTGACCCTAAGAAAATCGAACCCCACGAACCGTCCGAGCGCTTCGGATGACCAACGGTGAGTGAAACTCCGACGCGCTCGCATACGCGCAAAACTAATCAAAAGAAGACTGTAAACAAGCGTTTTCCGTCGGTCGCCGAGTTTCCCGCCGGATTTCGCAATTCCTCGCGGGTTTCGCGCAACTCGTTTCGGTGACGCGACCAAAGTGCGAACGTTTTTCAGTCACGTTTTGACGGAATCGAGGAGGAAATCTCGTCGGTTGCCGTTGCCCGTCGATCTAAACTTAGATCGCGTGCTGAACCGCTCGGTATATCTATTTATGATGTATTTATGGCATCGCGTCGTACGGACTCGTGTTCAAGTTTGTTTCGCCCGTTCGAACGATGTTCCAACGCTGGTTACCACGTCCGTCGCAATTCTACTTGATTCTTCAAACGTCAATTCCTTGCAAAACTTGCAATAATAATAGTAATAATAAATTTGTTGTAAAATACGAAATAAACATGAACCTCCCTTTAGTTTATATAAAAACATAAACGTAAAAGTCACAAATTTAATTTAGCTATATTTTGTATCTTTTCCCCTGGTTTTGGATAAAACAACAAAAGACGACAAATTTGGAAAAGGTCATGTGTTTCTAATCTCTAAAACGTGAATTCTCGTGCAGTCATGGTCACGAATAGACATACTTAAACAATAGTTGGAGTCGTAGTTTTATTATAATAAGATAGGAAACGATTAGGTTTGTAAAATACTTAGAAGAGTGGCGCTTTGTTTTGTTTTTTGGCCGGGAAAACGCGTGGCCGTTTTCGATCGCGGATTAGAGTTATATTTAAGCGTATTTACATTGCGCGGGCGGAGACGCGGCGAGTCAGTCGTAAAGCTTCATCGACGGTTTAAATGCGGTGCTTTGATCTTCGACAGGATATCAAATTGACTTTCATACACTCGCGTTCAAAAGTTTGCAGCACGTTAATTTGAAAATATTTGCATATATTGACAAAAAAGTAGAGAATGCACTAAACTTTTGAGCGGGAATATACTTCGGGTGAGAAGATTCTGTCTTTAAGCTATTTTGATGGTACTTGAAATGATACTATATTTTATACGATCTCACTTCGTCGAAATTGTTTTTTGCAAGCAAACACTTTAAAATAAAAGATCTAGACTGATCTGTCGTCTAAAAATACGAGCTGACCTGGTCTGACTTTTTTTCCTCTGCCAACTCGATCTCTTTATCTCCCTACTAAACTAATCGAGATTGCATTAGAAAGAACCATTTCATACTCGTTTATCTTGATAGCCTTTTCCACCTGAAAGGAATATAATAAAGCTAAAAGATATCTTCCATTTGCTTAAAGATTAATAAATCCAAGACATCTCGAATCTGAGCAATCTCCCATTTACTTAAAATTAATAAATCCAAGACATCTCGAAAGAATCACTTCCAGCATAAAAAAAGAGTCTTGTATTTTATATGAGTGTGTAATTTGATTAAAACTCGGTTTGTCGCATGAAGCAACTCACTCGTTACAGATACTTTACACGAGAAAGGAGAAGAAACTGCGAAACGCACATTCCGCAAGGGAGATTACCGATTCGAGTGGAACGAGTGGAGTATGGGTGCGGCCGGCAGTAGTAACGGCGCGTCGTCGTCGGCCCCATTCAGGGAGGAAAGCGGCGGCGAAAACGCGTTTGTCTACGGCGCAGAGGAGTCCTCCCGCTGTCCGGAATACGCGAACGAAAATATACGACAAAGGATGAGGAGCACGACGACGTTCGACGTGGGTGAAGAACCCCGATCGCAGGTTAAATATAAAACGAATATTTATTATTCGTAGCACCTCTCGCAGCGACCGTACAGCTATCAAAAACGATTTCTGACCCAATCGGCTTCCACACGTGCAGAACCTAAGTTTTCATTCAACAGTATAAGTGTCGTATAAATATATCTCGCTCAGAATTGATAGTCTGATAAATATCTTAAATTTCGTACAAAATTTCAGATTTCAAATCCTCACTAACACAATGACACAATAATATTGTTTCTACCATCATCGATGTTTTTGTTATTATACCTGTGTGCGTATCAAGTGCGTTGGGAATCGTCTTGGCTAGCTGCAGTCTTATATGTTATGAGATGGCTGCCTTTTTAAGAAATAATTTATATAAATATTTGCACCATTACTCTTCCTCTAAAAGAAATTATTTTATTAATCGATACGTTTTTTTTTTCCACTTATGTTTGTAGGGCCCGAGTCCTTACGCGACGATCAGAGGCGAGGAATGGTGGAGTCAAAGACCATCGGCGCCGAGTTTGTCGAACTTGCGACCTTCCCCTCGCCGGGAGACATTGGTAAGCGCAGCTTTTCTTTGTTTGAGGCGCAGCAGATTTTCCGAAACGTCGCTCTTTTGTTTGTCCCCCGTTTGGCGAAAAGCTGGCCGGCTTCCAAAAACCGACTACCTCGCAGATTTCGAGGAGAACGAGCTGCTGAGTCACGGCCACCGTAGTAGTGCGAATTCTCCGAGATCGATCGCGATCACGTGTCCCTCTATCCCGAGTTCTTCGGGGAACTCGCTCGCCCCTTGTGCCAGTGCACTCTCTTAGATCGCTTCAAGTGGATCCCAGTCTCTAAAATCCGTTCCTCTCGCGACGATCATTCGTGCTTTTGACTCATTCAATACCGAACTCTTTGCAAGCTTTCTGCGATTTTGTTTTCTTGGACGTAAGTAGTTATTGCAAAATTTCACTAAAACAAAACTGTAAGACTACTTAAAATATTCAATAATAATATTGAATCATTTGTTCCTAACATTTATAAATATTGCAAATTTATTTCTTACGTAATTACTTTTTCTACAATTCACTTAAAACTTTTTTCCAATCTTCCTAAATTTTTTAATTCAGATTCTTATTTCATACTAGACTTCGATTTATCGCTAAATGAAATGCTACCTGTGAGCCCGTTTGACGCAATGCAGAGCGAGCAAAGCGTGTAACCATTCCTTGAACCAGAATCCCGATCGGCGATCGGTTCAATCAGTCCCAATCTGAAATTAGTCCAATTCACTATTTATATATTGCAGTTGACGTACGCGGCGCAGATGACAGGTTGGCAGACGGCCGAGGGGCACGGGCCTCCGTCGTTCCCGCAGTACCAAGAGGCCATGGAGCTGTCGAAAGTGGTCTCGCAGTTAGCCATGGCTAACCAGCAACTGGCGTCCGCGCACGCGGCGACCCTCGCGCACTTGGAAGCGTTGTACGTGGAACTCAGAAAAGAAAGAGAGACGAGAAGGAAAACTGGGTCTTCAGAAACGCTTGACGAAACTTTGAAGAAAAGACTGACAGTGGAACATCGCGAGGAAGACGAAGAAAATAGAAGGATCGAGTATAGAATCGATCGACTGGAGAACCTGTTGATCGGCGAACAGAGGACTTCCGGTTATGAAGATGGGGACAGGAAGCTCCGATCGAGGATCGAGTGGCTAGAGAATATTGTGAAATCTCGTGGACTCGACAGGTTTATCTGTGATTCGTTAGAAGATCGAAGCTCGGTGCAAACGTGTAGCAGACTTCCGAGTAGCATCGACGTACCTGAAATCGATTTTAAGACACGGATCTCGAACGACGAAGCTCGGACGACGTCTAGAATTAGTGTTACGCAGAACGAGGAGGGAGGAGAGTGGGAAACGGATTCACAGGCGAACTTGCATTTAGAGAACAAGAAAAAGACAGAATCCGATGTGGAGGAATTGAGGAGGAGTGTGATTAGGTTGACGGACGAGGTGGAAAGACTAGAAGCTCAGCGATTAGAGTGTCAATGCGAAAATAAAAGGCTGGCGAACGATTTGGTGGTTCAAAAGGCGCTGGTCAAGAAGCTTACAAAGGATAATGAGGTAATGTATACATATACATATAAAAGAACATATGTATAAGGGGAGATATAAAGAAAGGATATGTACATATGGTTTATATAAATATATACTATGAAGGAAGTCTCGGATTACAAAAGCAAGAATTCGCAATGTTCCAGGAGTCAAGGAGGCGACGCGAGGAAGCGGAGTCGATCCTGAAAGAGCGAAGGGAAGAGCACGAGAATTTGATGGCGAGATTCGACGTCGCCACGAAGGAAACCGAGAGGCTGTTAAAGGAAATAGACGGATTCAACGCGCTGAAGGACACCGCCGAAGCCAGGATCTCGAGTCTCGAGCGGGATCTGCAGAACTCCTTATGGGAGAAGGAGCAGATCCGGGACGTCGAGAACGAGAGGAGCTCGAAATTGGAGGCGCAGCTATCGGAGGAGGTGTCTGATAAGAAGAGGCAGATGAAGGCACTCGAAGACGCTTTGGACGAGATTCAAAGACTGAAGGAGACTGTCAAGACTGAGGCGAAGGGACACAGCGACGAATCCTCCAAGGATATTGCGATCGACGATCCGCAGGAGAGCCCACCCGATCGCGCGACCAATATCGAGGAATTTAAGAAGGAACTGACCTTGAAGAGGGAAGCGAGGCAGCGGGCGATCGCGGCCGTTTCGTCGGAGATGGAACGGCTCAGACGAGAATTGGACGCGGAGAAAGAAGCCCACTCGGAGACCTCGAAAGTTTTGGATCTCCTCAGGTCCGCGCAAAGTGACCAAGGTCAAAGCGTAAATGAGACCTCGAACGAGTCTGCAGTGAAAGATTCCACGACGGACGATCAAGAATTGACGGTGCTACGAATGGAAGCTAAACGCCTGATGAGTATTCTAAAGGTAATTTCTTCTTCAATATTAATAGAAATAATAATTTAAATCAACACAGTGATAGTCCTACTAATAAAAAATTGATATTACTAATAAAAAATTGATATTCCTACTAATAAAACATTTTTACAAAATCACATTTAACCCTTCCCAGATTTATCCTTTGCTATTTAATTACAAAACTCATCTTGTCGCATTATTTACTAAATTTATTATTCCTTCAGGTATCCGACGAAGTGCGAAGTGACATTCGCGTGCAGATAGACAAATTGGACGATCTCCGTTACCAGTTGGAAACCGATACCGATCATCATCGACAACGAATACGGTGCCTGTCGGATATGAGCAATCGAACGCGGGAGGCAGTTTACGCGAGGGAACGGTATACCAACGAGCTGAAGGATCGTCTAGCGGAGATCCTCGAACGTTTAGGCGAGAAGAGCTTCCTGGAGCCGAAGGACGACGTCGGCCTCGAGTGCGAACGTCAGATGGAGAACATTAACAGCCTGAAGAGCCTTTACAACGAGAGGCTGAAACTGCTGAACGAGTTGAAGGACGCCGCTGTCAGGGATTTGGCTGACGCTAGGGTCAGGCTGGACCATTCGGTGAAGGAGCGAGAATGTTTGGAGGAAGACTTAAAAAAGGCTGACGAGAAGGTATTTCACGATACATTTTATAATCTTGTTTCAAGTAAAAGGCTTAGTTTTTATTTAATAATCACGGAACTTGATACGTCAAAAGGTGCAAAAAAATACTATTTAAATTCTATTACTAATCAATATTAATTAACTTATTGACGTCTCGAAGACATCAAAGTTTACAAAGGCGCATGAAATAAATGACGTCATTGTACGTCAAGCGTTTGAGATGTTTTGGATTATTGTCAAGAATGTATGTTGAACACTTGTTGATTTTGGAACAGATCGATGCACAGGATACTGCGATCACGAATCTAGAGTCTCAATTAGGGCTTACCAAGGCGGATTGCAGGGATCTTCAGAATCAGATGTCGTTGATTAATGGCCTGTTCACACAAATGCTGCTGGGTGCCAACTCCGCCGACATGGATCTCGATCGACTGACTCAGTTACTCCAAGTATGTGCCTATAGCAATCAGCCTTACAGATAAATGATTAAATCTTCGAACTAAATGAATTAGCGATTGAAGTTCAATTTTAGATTCATA
>SMSR01016113.1:26016-59421 GCA_019453355.1 Ceratina japonica | reverse complement strand
GTTGCAAGATATCTATGCAGTGAGCGAGACCTTATCGATTTTTACTTATACACCGAGCACCTAATTTCCTTCGAATACAAGTGTATTGTAATCAAATATTCGAGGTCTGCACGTCGTCGCGCGATTGGATCGGAATCTATCCGAGGGGATGGACCAATCTGCAACAGTACCTCACTTTTGAATACGTCGTTCTGTCGCCCAAGGCGTTGACCGAGCTGAATCGCAGTATCACGTTTCCGCGCAATTTTAATCGCGAGGTTATTTTCAATAATATTTAATATAATTTAATGTTAAGTTGAAATCAATTTCGAGGATATTACTTATGACGGACAGTAAAAAATGACAGGAAGTAAGAATTATAGAACTTGAAAATGTATTTAGTTCAAGGTCAGACACAATCTTATCAAAAAGTGGCACGGCCTTGTGTTGAAACATTAGGAAGTATACGTCAAAAATTGCTTGTGACTAATTTTTCCTATAAGTTTATCGCTTCAAATATAAAACATAGCCTTTTATCACATTTCTTAAAATGTTGCTCATGCAACCTCAATCTGATGGAACAATCATTACAATCGAATGAATGAATCTTTGAAATTGAACTGCGAGTCAATTTTCCATGTCGTCCCGCCGTAACATTTAGATTGGCCGATCATTGCAGGCGCTGCCGAACGTCGATTACCAATTCGTGTACGTGAGCAAAGAAATTGAGATCCTGGGAACGAGTTCCTACTTCCGTTTCACGATGCCACCGACTATGCGTCCCCACGACCGAAACTCCAGCACGCCGCGTAGTGTAAGTCACGTACAAACTCCGAACAAGAATAACAAAAGAACGAAGAANAAAGTGGCACGGCCTTGTGTTGAAACATTAGGAAGTATACGTCAAAAATTGCTTGTGACTAATTTTTCCTATAAGTTTATCGCTTCAAATATAAAACATAGCCTTTTATCACATTTCTTAAAATGTTGCTCATGCAACCTCAATCTGATGGAACAATCATTACAATCGAATGAATGAATCTTTGAAATTGAACTGCGAGTCAATTTTCCATGTCGTCCCGCCGTAACATTTAGATTGGCCGATCATTGCAGGCGCTGCCGAACGTCGATTACCAATTCGTGTACGTGAGCAAAGAAATTGAGATCCTGGGAACGAGTTCCTACTTCCGTTTCACGATGCCACCGACTATGCGTCCCCACGACCGAAACTCCAGCACGCCGCGTAGTGTAAGTCACGTACAAACTCCGAACAAGAATAACAAAAGAACGAAGAACATGATTTTTTTTCCAGCGTGGCATTCCTGTCCACGAGGGTCATCCCCTAATCGCGTCGATAAGTACATGCAAGAAGAGGCTCGGGTCGAGCAAATCGGTGGACGACGTCCTTCGATCGTGTCCAAGCGGGTACTCATTCGAGGATCAACGTCAAAGGATGTGTCGATTCTGCATGAAATCGACATCGTTCACTACCAATAGGGTACCGATTTCTAAATTTCTCTTCTACCTCCGAATTTTATTTGAAAATCGATGCCTTTCTTTGAATAGCGATGTAGCTACTCACAATGACTTCTGCAGAGCGAATCCGCAAGTTCTTAGGAATTAATCAATTGTTTTAGATTCAGTTTCTGCTGCTGCATAATCAGCAGCTGGTAGCGCGGATCAATCGACTCGACCGCGACTTGGAATTAACCGAGGCGTCCGTGAAGAATGAGAGAATCGCGAGAGCGACGTTAACGAAGAAGCTGCGAACTTACGAGACGTTCGTCGCAGATTTGTTCAGAAATCTGAACATAGGAGGAATAGTTAAAATCGTAGACAAATCGAAGAAAGAGGTATCAATTTTTTACATTCTTCTTTTATCAATGGTCTTATTAAATAGGTGAAATAAATAGGTCGTCGTGAAACGAATTAAATCGAGAGAGTTAATGTCGATGCGAGATGAGAAAGGCGACAAATCTCTTCCCCTCGTGGATCTCTCGATGTCGAGTAGATCTGAGAAGCATGAGTGCAAGGAGAAAGAAGAAATTAATTATGTGGCAAACAGGATGGAAGAAGTTATTCTTGAACCGGTACTTATTTCGTTATAAATATTTATATGTAGCTATTATATTGCAATTGATATCTTCGCAGAACGTATAGCATGTCTCAGTAAAGGATGCCATTTAAATAACTATAAGGGTGTTCAGTAACAATGTTTTCATTCATGCATTCATTGCATGCATTCATTCATATTTGGTCTGTGTTAATAGTATTTAATACTAGGTAGTGGGAAAGTTTTGATTAATAAAATCTATGTTTTTTTATCGGAGGTGCAAGACACTTGCCACAGACGCTTTTCATACTCTCATACAGCACTGTTTAAGTGGCCTCCTTTAGCTAACAATGAGACAGCTTGTATTCGACTAATCCCTATGATAGAATTTGGTCGGTGAATCGGAGAACGAAGAGACGACGCTTAAAACTTTGGAAAAAGACGTGAGTCACCCGATGAAAAAGGAACTCGTAGCGAATCGAGAAGAGAAAGGTTTCGAGATCACAGTAAGCATAGACGAACAGCAGCGTCGATACTCTACCGAAAATCCAATAATCACAACAGAACTAGCGGAGAATCAATGGTACTTATACATATATACATATAAAGAATCTTTGAAAGTCGAAGACACCTGCATATCGCGTTGTTTGATAATTTCAGTTGTCCTTATGTAACAAAAGAGGTGACGGCCAGCCGGCGAGAAGATAACGGATGCAGAGCCACCTGCAAGAACGAACAGCCGATCGGTGTCGAGGGCAAGTTGGAGCACGCGAAAAACATCGTCGGAGATGATAAGAAAACCACAGATAACGGGGACTCCTCGCTCGTGGGCTTCTTGAAGTGCTGTTGCGACTACCATCTGAATGCTTCGAAGTCACAAGGTGCAGACAAGAGGTTCGATAATGATAACGTGAAAGGTATGCGACCCGTATCATGCCAACAATGAAAGCATTCGAAATTTCCAAACATTGAATTGGTAGATTTAAAGAATAAGAGAAATAAAAGTATAATAGTTGACGCACGTTATACATTATGGATTTCTTTCTTTAGAGTGGGCACTCGAATGCGAATGCGATTTAGAAATACACGATAGGGCGTATCAGATCATCGATAATTTAACCATGGAGCCAGATTGCAGCACGGTGGAAACGACGGACGACGGCTTATCTGCTATCCTGATAAAGGGCAGAAACTCTAAATTCACTGTTATCAGGTAATACGTAATTTCGCGAACATTTAATGCGAAAATACATTCGCGAGATTATTCTACGAAAACGGTTTCAGATAAATGATTAAATCTCCAATTCAATTTCACATTAGGTTACCGGATGACTCAAACATCGAAATTGAAGTCTTTTTAAATAATAACATTTTATAGAAAATTCTGAAAAAAAATATCAGTTCATTCTTTTTATATAAAGTATGACACATCATTTTTTCGGAATTCTTCAACATTTTCAAAATCTCTGACGAACATCCTTAATATAATACTTGAATATATTATAATATAAATTACGTTTGAAATCGTAGAAAGACACGTTCTCCACCTCTGCGCTATAGCAAACTAAATCTCAACAATGAATCACTGTTGAAAATATGTATCGCAGGTATTGATGCGCAGGATTAGCGGATTGTCAAGAGCGAATTCTTGGAAAATTCTGCAACAATCAAAAATTTGGCTGGCGCCACCGGAACCACAAGTGTAAATAATAAGACAGCTCAGTCTTCGAGATAACTTAATTATTATGAGTTCCATGTCCAACAATTGTTACTTCCCTTCATTGTATTAATCTAATTAAGACTAATTATTGTAACTGCGATTGTATTCAGTGATCGGTAAATATATTTTTAACAAAACCTCGTGGATTATTTAAAAGCCTGTCGTACAAATCGCTCCTCGAAACGTAGATTCGTTCTCGGTCGGACGTCGGTGTGGCGACTCGGAGGAAGCCTCGACGGGCACGTGTACCGCTACGTCGAACCGTTTGAAAAACTGACTAAATATAGAGTAGGAACAGCGCTATTGTTAGGACGCACACGTTTTCGTAGCTAAGACCCGAGTCATGGGACTTAGTCACGAATTTATGACGCGGGGATGTTCGCCAAAAGAACCATCGCAATTCCGTATTTTCGCTGGTGACTCGATATTTCTAAAAATCCAAGAAAAATGCTCAAAGCACCCACGGCAAATCGACGATTCTTTCGATCCCAAAATCGACTAGCTTCGACTTAGGAAGTTTCGTTCGGCGAATCGGCTAGAATCTAAAGGCGAGAGCAATGGATCGAGCAGCTTCTCGGATCTCAGATATACGGAAGTAACTCGGCGACGCTTGCGCGCGGACGTAGAACCTCGGTTCCGACGTCCGCGCGCACGCGGTCTTTCGAAACGGTATTTTTAGAGGATCGAGTCGCTGGCCGCGAGCGACGACGACGTTAGTCAAGTGTCGCCGTTGACCCTAAGAAAATCGAACCCCACGAACCGTCCGAGCGCTTCGGATGACCAACGGTGAGTGAAACTCCGACGCGCTCGCATACGCGCAAAACTAATCAAAAGAAGACTGTAAACAAGCGTTTTCCGTCGGTCGCCGAGTTTCCCGCCGGATTTCGCAATTCCTCGCGGGTTTCGCGCAACTCGTTTCGGTGACGCGACCAAAGTGCGAACGTTTTTCAGTCACGTTTTGACGGAATCGAGGAGGAAATCTCGTCGGTTGCCGTTGCCCGTCGATCTAAACTTAGATCGCGTGCTGAACCGCTCGGTATATCTATTTATGATGTATTTATGGCATCGCGTCGTACGGACTCGTGTTCAAGTTTGTTTCGCCCGTTCGAACGATGTTCCAACGCTGGTTACCACGTCCGTCGCAATTCTACTTGATTCTTCAAACGTCAATTCCTTGCAAAACTTGCAATAATAATAGTAATAATAAATTTGTTGTAAAATACGAAATAAACATGAACCTCCCTTTAGTTTATATAAAAACATAAACGTAAAAGTCACAAATTTAATTTAGCTATATTTTGTATCTTTTCCCCTGGTTTTGGATAAAACAACAAAAGACGACAAATTTGGAAAAGGTCATGTGTTTCTAATCTCTAAAACGTGAATTCTCGTGCAGTCATGGTCACGAATAGACATACTTAAACAATAGTTGGAGTCGTAGTTTTATTATAATAAGATAGGAAACGATTAGGTTTGTAAAATACTTAGAAGAGTGGCGCTTTGTTTTGTTTTTTGGCCGGGAAAACGCGTGGCCGTTTTCGATCGCGGATTAGAGTTATATTTAAGCGTATTTACATTGCGCGGGCGGAGACGCGGCGAGTCAGTCGTAAAGCTTCATCGACGGTTTAAATGCGGTGCTTTGATCTTCGACAGGATATCAAATTGACTTTCATACACTCGCGTTCAAAAGTTTGCAGCACGTTAATTTGAAAATATTTGCATATATTGACAAAAAAGTAGAGAATGCACTAAACTTTTGAGCGGGAATATACTTCGGGTGAGAAGATTCTGTCTTTAAGCTATTTTGATGGTACTTGAAATGATACTATATTTTATACGATCTCACTTCGTCGAAATTGTTTTTTGCAAGCAAACACTTTAAAATAAAAGATCTAGACTGATCTGTCGTCTAAAAATACGAGCTGACCTGGTCTGACTTTTTTTCCTCTGCCAACTCGATCTCTTTATCTCCCTACTAAACTAATCGAGATTGCATTAGAAAGAACCATTTCATACTCGTTTATCTTGATAGCCTTTTCCACCTGAAAGGAATATAATAAAGCTAAAAGATATCTTCCATTTGCTTAAAGATTAATAAATCCAAGACATCTCGAATCTGAGCAATCTCCCATTTACTTAAAATTAATAAATCCAAGACATCTCGAAAGAATCACTTCCAGCATAAAAAAAGAGTCTTGTATTTTATATGAGTGTGTAATTTGATTAAAACTCGGTTTGTCGCATGAAGCAACTCACTCGTTACAGATACTTTACACGAGAAAGGAGAAGAAACTGCGAAACGCACATTCCGCAAGGGAGATTACCGATTCGAGTGGAACGAGTGGAGTATGGGTGCGGCCGGCAGTAGTAACGGCGCGTCGTCGTCGGCCCCATTCAGGGAGGAAAGCGGCGGCGAAAACGCGTTTGTCTACGGCGCAGAGGAGTCCTCCCGCTGTCCGGAATACGCGAACGAAAATATACGACAAAGGATGAGGAGCACGACGACGTTCGACGTGGGTGAAGAACCCCGATCGCAGGTTAAATATAAAACGAATATTTATTATTCGTAGCACCTCTCGCAGCGACCGTACAGCTATCAAAAACGATTTCTGACCCAATCGGCTTCCACACGTGCAGAACCTAAGTTTTCATTCAACAGTATAAGTGTCGTATAAATATATCTCGCTCAGAATTGATAGTCTGATAAATATCTTAAATTTCGTACAAAATTTCAGATTTCAAATCCTCACTAACACAATGACACAATAATATTGTTTCTACCATCATCGATGTTTTTGTTATTATACCTGTGTGCGTATCAAGTGCGTTGGGAATCGTCTTGGCTAGCTGCAGTCTTATATGTTATGAGATGGCTGCCTTTTTAAGAAATAATTTATATAAATATTTGCACCATTACTCTTCCTCTAAAAGAAATTATTTTATTAATCGATACGTTTTTTTTTTCCACTTATGTTTGTAGGGCCCGAGTCCTTACGCGACGATCAGAGGCGAGGAATGGTGGAGTCAAAGACCATCGGCGCCGAGTTTGTCGAACTTGCGACCTTCCCCTCGCCGGGAGACATTGGTAAGCGCAGCTTTTCTTTGTTTGAGGCGCAGCAGATTTTCCGAAACGTCGCTCTTTTGTTTGTCCCCCGTTTGGCGAAAAGCTGGCCGGCTTCCAAAAACCGACTACCTCGCAGATTTCGAGGAGAACGAGCTGCTGAGTCACGGCCACCGTAGTAGTGCGAATTCTCCGAGATCGATCGCGATCACGTGTCCCTCTATCCCGAGTTCTTCGGGGAACTCGCTCGCCCCTTGTGCCAGTGCACTCTCTTAGATCGCTTCAAGTGGATCCCAGTCTCTAAAATCCGTTCCTCTCGCGACGATCATTCGTGCTTTTGACTCATTCAATACCGAACTCTTTGCAAGCTTTCTGCGATTTTGTTTTCTTGGACGTAAGTAGTTATTGCAAAATTTCACTAAAACAAAACTGTAAGACTACTTAAAATATTCAATAATAATATTGAATCATTTGTTCCTAACATTTATAAATATTGCAAATTTATTTCTTACGTAATTACTTTTTCTACAATTCACTTAAAACTTTTTTCCAATCTTCCTAAATTTTTTAATTCAGATTCTTATTTCATACTAGACTTCGATTTATCGCTAAATGAAATGCTACCTGTGAGCCCGTTTGACGCAATGCAGAGCGAGCAAAGCGTGTAACCATTCCTTGAACCAGAATCCCGATCGGCGATCGGTTCAATCAGTCCCAATCTGAAATTAGTCCAATTCACTATTTATATATTGCAGTTGACGTACGCGGCGCAGATGACAGGTTGGCAGACGGCCGAGGGGCACGGGCCTCCGTCGTTCCCGCAGTACCAAGAGGCCATGGAGCTGTCGAAAGTGGTCTCGCAGTTAGCCATGGCTAACCAGCAACTGGCGTCCGCGCACGCGGCGACCCTCGCGCACTTGGAAGCGTTGTACGTGGAACTCAGAAAAGAAAGAGAGACGAGAAGGAAAACTGGGTCTTCAGACACGCTTGACGAAACTTTGAAGAAAAGACTGACAGTGGAACATCGCGAGGAAGACGAAGAAAATAGAAGGATCGAGTATAGAATCGATCGACTGGAGAACCTGTTGATCGGCGAACAGAGGACTTCCGGTTATGAAGATGGGGACAGGAAGCTCCGATCGAG
This sequence comes from Ceratina japonica, assembly GCA_019453355.1. NCBI lineage: Eukaryota > Metazoa > Arthropoda > Insecta > Hymenoptera > Apidae > Ceratina > Ceratina japonica. The sequence continues at coordinate 51,464 of SMSR01016113.1, read as the reverse complement.
GATCGAGTGGCTAGAGAATATTGTGAAATCTCGTGGACTCGACAGGTTTATCTGTGATTCGTTAGAAGATCGAAGCTCGGTGCAAACGTGTAGCAGACTTCCGAGTAGCATCGACGTACCTGAAATCGATTTTAAGACACGGATCTCGAACGACGAAGCTCGGACGACGTCTAGAATTAGTGTTACGCAGAACGAGGAGGGAGGAGAGTGGGAAACGGATTCACAGGCGAACTTGCATTTAGAGAACAAGAAAAAGACAGAATCCGATGTGGAGGAATTGAGGAGGAGTGTGATTAGGTTGACGGACGAGGTGGAAAGACTAGAAGCTCAGCGATTAGAGTGTCAATGCGAAAATAAAAGGCTGGCGAACGATTTGGTGGTTCAAAAGGCGCTGGTCAAGAAGCTTACAAAGGATAATGAGGTAATGTATACATATACATATAAAAGAACATATGTATAAGGGGAGATATAAAGAAAGGATATGTACATATGGTTTATATAAATATATACTATGAAGGAAGTCTCGGATTACAAAAGCAAGAATTCGCAATGTTCCAGGAGTCAAGGAGGCGACGCGAGGAAGCGGAGTCGATCCTGAAAGAGCGAAGGGAAGAGCACGAGAATTTGATGGCGAGATTCGACGTCGCCACGAAGGAAACCGAGAGGCTGTTAAAGGAAATAGACGGATTCAACGCGCTGAAGGACACCGCCGAAGCCAGGATCTCGAGTCTCGAGCGGGATCTGCAGAACTCCTTATGGGAGAAGGAGCAGATCCGGGACGTCGAGAACGAGAGGAGCTCGAAATTGGAGGCGCAGCTATCGGAGGAGGTGTCTGATAAGAAGAGGCAGATGAAGGCACTCGAAGACGCTTTGGACGAGATTCAAAGACTGAAGGAGACTGTCAAGACTGAGGCGAAGGGACACAGCGACGAATCCTCCAAGGATATTGCGATCGACGATCCGCAGGAGAGCCCACCCGATCGCGCGACCAATATCGAGGAATTTAAGAAGGAACTGACCTTGAAGAGGGAAGCGAGGCAGCGGGCGATCGCGGCCGTTTCGTCGGAGATGGAACGGCTCAGACGAGAATTGGACGCGGAGAAAGAAGCCCACTCGGAGACCTCGAAAGTTTTGGATCTCCTCAGGTCCGCGCAAAGTGACCAAGGTCAAAGCGTAAATGAGACCTCGAACGAGTCTGCAGTGAAAGATTCCACGACGGACGATCAAGAATTGACGGTGCTACGAATGGAAGCTAAACGCCTGATGAGTATTCTAAAGGTAATTTCTTCTTCAATATTAATAGAAATAATAATTTAAATAAACACAGTGATATTCCTACTAATAAAAAATTGATACTAATAAAAAATTGTATTCCTACTAATAAAAAATTTTACAAGATGACTTTTAACCCTTTCCAGATTTTACCTTTTGCTATTTAATTACAAAACTCATCTTGTCGCATTATTTACTAAATTTATTATTCCTTCAGGTATCCGACGAAGTGCGAAGTGACATTCGCGTGCAGATAGACAAATTGGACGATCTCCGTTACCAGTTGGAAACCGATACCGATCATCATCGACAACGAATACGGTGCCTGTCGGATATGAGCAATCGAACGCGGGAGGCAGTTTACGCGAGGGAACGGTATACCAACGAGCTGAAGGATCGTCTAGCGGAGATCCTCGAACGTTTAGGCGAGAAGAGCTTCCTGGAGCCGAAGGACGACGTCGGCCTCGAGTGCGAACGTCAGATGGAGAACATTAACAGCCTGAAGAGCCTTTACAACGAGAGGCTGAAACTGCTGAACGAGTTGAAGGACGCCGCTGTCAGGGATTTGGCTGACGCTAGGGTCAGGCTGGACCATTCGGTGAAGGAGCGAGAATGTTTGGAGGAAGACTTAAAAAAGGCTGACGAGAAGGTATTTCACGATACATTTTATAATCTTGTTTCAAGTAAAAGGCTTAGTTTTTATTTAATAATCACGGAACTTGATACGTCAAAAGGTGCAAAAAAATACTATTTAAATTCTATTACTAATCAATATTAATTAACTTATTGACGTCTCGAAGACATCAAAGTTTACAAAGGCGCATGAAATAAATGACGTCATTGTACGTCAAGCGTTTGAGATGTTTTGGATTATTGTCAAGAATGTATGTTGAACACTTGTTGATTTTGGAACAGATCGATGCACAGGATACTGCGATCACGAATCTAGAGTCTCAATTAGGGCTTACCAAGGCGGATTGCAGGGATCTTCAGAATCAGATGTCGTTGATTAATGGCCTGTTCACACAAATGCTGCTGGGTGCCAACTCCGCCGACATGGATCTCGATCGACTGACTCAGTTACTCCAAGTATGTGCCTATAGCAATCAGCCTTACAGATAAATGATTAAATCTTCGAACTAAATGAATTAGCAATTGAAGTTCAATTTTAGATAAATATTTTACTAATTCTTATTGTAAGAAACTCGAATTAACAATTGAATTTTTATTATTTCATAGAATTAATTTCGAATGATCGTATCAATTACTTATAAATAAATGATTAAATCTTCGAAGTAAATGAATTAGCAATTGAAGTTCAATTTTAGATTCATATTTTACTAATTCTTAATTGTAAGAAACTCGAATTAACAATTGAATTTTTATTATTTCATAGAATTAATTTCGAATGATCGTATCAATTACTTATAAATAAATGATTAAATCTTCGAACTAAATGAATTAGCAATTGAAGTTCAATTTTAGATTCATACTTTGCTAATTCTCAATTGTAAGAAACTCGAATTAACAATTGAATTTTTATTATTTCATAGAATTAATTTCGAATGATCGTATCAATTACTTCAACAGGAGAATCATGATTTGATATGCGACATGGCGAGGGAGGAAGGCACCGAGGCAGCGGCGCTGCCGAAGCTTCTTCTAGATTTGATCGAACAAGTCGAAGGTAGCAAAGGATCTCAGAAACACTCGGAGAACGATAATGCAACCGAGAGCGAGACAGAGAAAAAGGATGATGACTTGCAACAAGAAGACATAGCTCACAATCTGCCTAAGGTAATTACATAGATAAAAAAAACGTCTTTCATTGTGTTTTTTGTTTAATTTTTATAAATATAGTACATTATTATATTTTGTGCGATTTTAATGTGATCCTCGGTGTTAGGTGTGGCGCGTTTTGTTGGAACTGTTGAGTTGCCATGCGGAAGGCGCTCCGTCCGCCTCTGCGGCGTCCGCCTCGGACCCTAACATCTGTTACAAGTCGGTCGACACACCAGCTGGTCCCCGGCTAGTGATCTCAGTCAGCAAGACTTATATTCGTTTAAAAGAGCTGATATTAGAGAAGAAACACTTGGAGAAAGAGATGAACCGGATGAAACAGCTGAACACTCATTTAGAAAGCAAACTCGGTGAACAGGTACTGCAAAATTCTAATTTATATTACATTTAATTGTATGAGCCTTTATTTATAATTGGAATTGCTATGATTGTGCAGGAAAAGAGATTGTCAGCCGTGTCGGCGGAGCTGAGCAAAACCTGGACGATAGTTGACCGCATGCAGGCGCAACACCACCAGCTACACACCCACGAGCAGATCCTCCGTTACGAGTTGCAGCAGAAGCGGAAGATGTTACAGGAATTGAAACAGGAATTGGAATACTGCCGCGAGAAATGGGAATCGGCCAGGCAGAAGAACACTAACACAGAATTAGAGTGGAGAAGCTTAAGGCGAGAGTTCGCCGCCAGGAAAGCTCTGACTGCTCACGACTCCTTCAGCAACAGGTAAAACATCGAAATTTATTTATATCCCGGATGTTTTAATTATTTATTTTTTAATACAGTGCTGAAAGTGGATTCAGCGACGAGCAGGGAGACGACAGCGACGAGGAGGACAACGCGGTGGAGGGGAGACTCAGATTGGGTCCACGAAGAAAACCGAGAAAGGTCTGAATCAGAAATCGAATAATCTGGAATCGAATTTTCCTATTTATTGATTCGTGAATAAAATATGTTCACAGGAAAGTCCTCGGTCTCCGACGCCGGATACGGAATCGGAGCAGCCTACGGATACGGAATTGTCCGAACCGAAGACGAGTTCTTCAGCGACGCTGGAGCAGCGGACGCCCACGCCGGATACAGAAGCAGAATTGGATGAAACCGAAGCTGTGAATATCAAATCTACAAATGCGGCGGAATCGGTAAGAAAAAATACTACTATTAAAAGAATTTTGTATGTACATATGTGTATGTACTTGCTGGGTTCTCCCTGACTTCTAACTACTAACTTCTTCTAATTATTAGTTTCTTCGTCAGATAATTTCAGAAAGTCCTCAGGAACCGTTGAATCCCTTGGACCAAGCGTTGACGAACGTGATCCAGAACCTAATAGTAATCGACGAGAACATCAATTCAACTTTTTCAAGAACGACAAGTAAGGAAGATATCATCAACGAAGATCGTGCTTCGAACGATTCGGAGGCTGCACGTTTGTACATCAAACCCTGGACCACGCCTAATTCCGAGTTACCGCAACTGAGCGAAGATACCAAAGAAGTTCCTGTTGTCGAAGTTCAACAAATAGAAACTGAATCGTCGAACGATCTCGCGATNACGAAGATACCAAAGAAGTTCCCGTTGTCGAAGTTCAACAAATAGAAACTGAATCGTCGAACGATCTCGCGATAAGGACAGAAACTGCAGACGGTGAGAAAGCGAAAAGCGAAGAACCCCCAAAGTCAATAGCATGCCAGACACTTAACGTAGCGAGTACGCGGCCTGTGTTCTCCATCGGGCCCTTCCCACCGTCCACCGTAACACCCTCGACCGTGAAAAACGTCCAATTCAGCGATCCGTTGATCGTCGGCCCGTCTAATCGATTTTCTGCTCCAGTTTTCGGCGCGTCGCTGACAGACGGTCAGTTCCCGTCGACGTTCGACACCCCCGCGAGTCCCGACGCGGAATCCACGGTAAGACATGGTACCAAGACTGTGGAAATCGATTCGGACGTGTCCGTAGAGTCCTCCTCGAGCTTAGAGACGATCAAAGAATGCCCCGTTCCTTCAAGTTCATCGTGTGACAGACAAGAAGTTAGTTCTGCCGAAGTTGATTCTTCGAAACAGGAAGAGAAGAAGCTCCCAGTTAAAACTAGGACACCGGAGGAAGCTCTGGCTGCCAGGGAAGACAGGTTGAAAAGACTGGAAGAGCAAGCGAAGTGGTTGATGAACAAAATGAACGCGACTAGTAGAAGAGGGTCCGCGTTGAGTACTAGACTAGAGGAGCTTCACGAAGCTTATGGAGAACCTCCGGTTCCACCTCCCATGCCGGATGTCCTACCCAGTCGAAGGCTGAAGACTAATTTGTCGGATCTACCTCGTCAGGTAAATTTACATTCCAAGGAAAGTCAGATTTCCCTTCGATCAGTATTTATTTTAACAATGAACCTACCGTGCATTGATCTAATGACCATTTTTCCATCTTTTATTATTTCAACTAAGAAACTGAAATACCAATGCAACAGTAAATTGTACTTAAACGTGAATAATATAAATATTGGTGGGTTTATTGTTACTCGTGGTATCATTGATAATAATAACGTTCTTGCTCAGGTATCTGAATCATCGAGCACCGAGGACGGTAACTGTAATACCGAGAGCCCCGTCTCGAGGGACGATTCCAACGAATCGTCGCCGAATAACGCGTCTTGAATCGCCCACAACTTTCTATCACGCGATTATTTTTGTCGAACGCGGAAACGTGAGAAGCACGTGCCACGAACAACGCGCGTTGGCTCCCGTTCCCAACACTATTTACGATGAGTCAATAGATTCCGATTTAAACATTCGGCTATCCCGATTACGTGAATTCGATGTACCCTCCAATCCAGTGAAATATATCAATGATTCGAAGCGAAGGAATTTACCGATGTTTATGTTCAATGTACCCTTTTTAACGATCGACTATTTTTATTGTCTATCATCGATGTTGTAACGTCTCGTTCCTAACGAAAAACCTGAATGTGATCAGACGCGAGTCCGTTCCTGTTTTATACCTTCTACGAATTGTAATTATTAACTTCACTGTACAAATAAAGAATCTCTGCGAGAAATATAACTGGTTCATTAATTCTTACCTTTTCGTTTTCCTTTTTCACGATTTCCAATGCAATTTCATATATATATATAATGTAAAATAAAATAAAATAAGTTTTTATGGGATCGATACGGTTTATTTTTAAAATAATTAACAATTCTCAGGGCGTGTAAAATCTTCTCTGTTCTTCGCACTTGCATACAGTTGAATCGCTACGCTAATATGTATACGATAGATATGTATAATATTCACAAGGCTCCTCGCACTCCGGTGGATATAATAATAAAATTCGTACAAAATCGTTTGTATAACAAAAAAAAAAAAACAGCTCTAGGTACGCTAAGTTTTACAACTCTTCTTTATACTTCATCGTCCAATGACGTACAAAAGGCACTCGATCGAGTATTCAAAGTTTTACCAAAGAAATTAAGATTCTTGATCGTTGCAGTCAAACTTATCTAGAAATGCTTCTTCATGACTATTCTACGTTTTTTTTTACAGCGATCCTAAGTTAGGTAGTACATGTACACGCAATCACCCGACGCAGTTTCACAAAAAATACTCCTATCCTTAATAAATGTATTATAATTATCATGCACGTTGTCCATGAGCTTCAACCTCTAAAATTATTCGGGATTTATCTACAGACTTTCAACATTTTTTATAGTATTTTACGTTTGTATTGTCGTCGATTAATCTCGTCCAAGTGCAGCGTTATCACAGTGCACCGTCCGCACGCCGCAAACTCTGCTTGTCTACGCTAAGTTATAAAATTAAAGACTATACGATTAAGAACATTGTTGGCACGCATTGAGGAGGATCGGTACAAAAATACAGTAGAAGGACATCGTCGAAAAATACAGTCTCTGGCAATTTTTAAAACTCCTATAAATTCCTTAGCGCTTCATAAAAAACTGTTCATAAATTTCAATGCAGTATTTCAAAATTGTATCTTAAATATACATATACATATATATATATATATCTCTTTAAGAGTGTAATAAATTACTTCGCACTTGTACGCGTTTAGGCTCGATCATAAGGCACCCGGGAAGTGGTTCCAATTTTGTACAGAAACTACAGGCTAAGTAGCACGGAATAGAGAGAACATGTTCTCTTCGTCGTATATCACTTTGATCGTCGATCGTTCACCTAATCACCAAGAATTTCAATTTCATATAAAAAAAGNGAACCCTTATCGTATATCACTTTGATCGTCGATCGTTCGCCTAATCACCAAGAATTTCAATTCCATATAAAAAAAGAGACAGTAGAAAATATATGTTTTACGGGCTTTTACTTCGATTCACTGAATCATCTGCAAGTATCTGTTCTCCTCGAGCAGCGAGCTAAGGGACGAGGTCATGTCGTTCACTACCATGTTAGCGCTGGATGGCAGCGGCTGCGGCAACGACATCGGATGAGTCGAACTCGAGACGTTCGTCTCGTGTGTCTGCGCGTTGCCAGACCAATTCCTGCACTGTTGGACGTATTCAAGGGTCCTCCGATACGAATCCTGCCTCATGCCTTGCGGCGGCTTCATGGGCGATCCCTGCTGCGACTGGCTGATGTCCCTGCACTGAATTTCCGGCATAGCGGCGCCCGCTTGCTCGTGGTAACACTGATCGCCGCCGTAGCCCCACTGACAACCGCAGTTGAACTGTGCGTGACCCGGGGGATTCCCATGGGCCTGACAATTGTGCGTGCACGCGTGATGCTGTTGCTGCATCCTGCAGTTGTTCTGCTGACCGGTGCACAATTGAGGAGACGTCCTTTTAGGGAGACTGGCGTCGGTACCCGTCGGCCTATGACCGCCAGGATGGGCACAGGTGCCCATTTGCAGGCAGGGTGCCGTTTGCTGACAACCCTGAAGACTAGTCATCGGCTTAGCTTGATTAGCCATGTTCAGCTGCGAACAGTGCGGAGATATCGGCGCGCACTGACTCGGCGCCTGACCATTAGCCGGTACCATAGGCCTGTTACATTGACTTCCCATCTGTCCGCACTGGGTGTTCGCGTGATTCATCGTCGTCTGGTTAGGCATCGCCTGCTGACCGCACAGCTGCTGACAATTGCCGGCCGGACGCATCGGTACGCACGGTTGTTGAGTTATACTACTGTGATTCGGCGGCGCGCAGGGACTGTTCGCGTGGTGGTTCGATTGGCCGTTCACGTTCCCTGTGCAGTTTGCGTTCACTTGGCCTTGACAGTTGTAGTTGGGGTAGTAGCCGTGGTGCGCGTGGCTCTGGGGACAGTTCCTGGTCATCTGGGCAGAGTTTTGAGGNACTGCGAGCAGTGCGGAGATATCGGCGCGCACTGACTCGGCGCCTGGCCATTAGCCGGTACCATAGGCCTGTTACATTGACTTCCCATCTGTCCGCACTGGGTGTTCGCATGATTCATCGTCGTCTGGTTAGGCATCGCCTGCTGACCGCACAGCTGTTGACAATTGCCGGCCGGACGCATCGGTACGCACGGTTGTTGAGTTATGCTACTGTGATTCGGCGGCGCGCAGGGGCTGTTCGCGTGGTGGTTCGATTGGCCGTTCACGTTCCCCGTGCAGTTTGCGTTCATTTGGCCTTGACAGTTGTAGTTGGGGTAGTAGCCGTGATGCGCGTGGCTCTGGGGACAGTTCCTGGTCATCTGGGCAGAGTTTTGAGGAAGACTCTGAGGCGGGTGTTGAGGCGCCAGTGCGCCGGCCGCCGGCGACGTTAACGGTTGGTCGCTGATGTGACTCGGCGCGTAATGAGATCCGGGGGACATTACTTGGCCTGCCGCGGGGCTGAGCACTTGCCCGCTGTTAGGCTGAGGCGGGTAATTAGGCGGTGGACAGTACTGCGAATTCGGCGGTGTGGGTCGCGAACTGGGACACTGATTGTAAGGCGACGGGGAGGTATTCTGATAATTCATGCAAGTCGGTTGACCGGCTTGTTGCTGTTGTTGTTGTTGTTGTTGCTGCTGTTGTGCTTGAGGGTAACAACTCTGCTGATGAGGCTGATTGTAATTACAAGGTTGCATTTGTCGTTGATAGTGCAAGGGATTGGTACAAATGGGAGACTGGCAGATGGGAAGCGGGCTGCCGCGGTAGTTCACTTGGGTGCCACCTGCTTGTACCTGAAACGGACAGCAATCGTTAGCAATAGAATATATGCCTAGAAGGTAAGTAATCGTAGGATTGATGAAGTGAATACACACTTGATTCAAGTATTGCATCATCTCATCGGGAATGACGAGCTTATTCTCTACCATTTCGCCTTCGCCGACTTCGTCGAGTATTACTTCTTGATTAGGATGATGCTCTGGAAGCTGAGCCGATCTCGGCCTGGGTGGCATAGGCGGGGAGTTTCTTTGAGCCTGATGACCTCTCGTCGGCTCCGACATGCGACGGTCGTTCGACGGTTGCGTGCAATGACCGCTAGGACCGTTCCATTCTCCCGGCACATTCTGAATTCCCTGAATTTCAACAAACATTATTTCTTTCTTTTTTTATTTATTTATTTGTTNGAACGAACAGCAATCGTTAGCAATAGAATATATACCTAGAAGGTAAGTAATCGTAGGATTGATGAATACACACTTGATTCAAGTATTGCATCATCTCATCGGGAATGACGAGCTTATTCTCTACCATTTCGCCTTCGCCGACTTCGTCGAGTATTACTTCTTGATTAGGATGATGCTCTGGAAGCTGAGCCGATCTCGGCCTGGGTGGCATAGGCGGGGAGTTTCTTTGAGCCTGATGACCTCTCGTCGGCTCCGACATGCGACGGTCGTTCGACGGTTGCGTGCAATGACCGCTAGGACCGTTCCATTCTCCCGGCACATTCTGAATTCCCTGAATTTCAACAAACATTATTTCAAGTGCAGTGAGAATAATAGAGCAGATAAAAGGAATATATTCCGATAGAAAAATACAAATGCACACGTCGAGTTAAATTCCTTACCTGAAGAGACATGTTCTGGGTTTGAACGACGAGATTGCTCGTCGAATAGGGACCTTGAAGATGGCTGGGCGGGTTGATTCTACCGGAAGTAGTGCTCATCTGACTGCTCCTTCTGGACGTGCCCGGGCTAATAGGATCGTAGAAGCTTCCGGGGCCCGTCTGACCCATCCTAACAGCACTGACCGCGCTAGCCTGACTACTTCTTCTGCTACCGAAGTCCGTCGACTTCATGCTGCCATAGTAAGTGCTCACGGTGCTGTTGCTGTCCCTTCGTGGCTCGCTTAGAGGTTGCAACCTGAGCTGCAGGTCCGACAGACTCGTCTGACGATTAGGACCGCCACCTTCCATTTTAAGATCGGTGATTCGCCTGTTCAAGTCGCCGATGTTGCCCTGAGGACCCATTCGCGTTCCTCTCATCCCAGACACGCTAACGGGCAAATTAGGCATGCCCTTCGCGTTCAGTCTGCCCTTCAGCCGATTCCTTGAGGATGGTGGAGGGGGTTGCTGCTGTTGCTGCGATTCCATTCCGCCGACCTATCAGATTTTATTTAACAAGTTGATTAGACGATTAGAAAATTACGATAGGGGAAGTTAAGAGAGTCTGAGTCGAATTATTTTGAAGTGCAGAAGTAAAAATTCACGATGTTCCAGTGATCAAGAAATAAATAAAGAAAGAAAGAGAGAAATAGAAGAAATGATGAAGAAATCAATGCATGAAGCAATGACGATGAGTTTGATAAACAAATAGGAGGCAATGATTAAATCAGGCATGTCCAACGGTGTCGCGCAAGAGACACGACCTACAACGAGAGCCTAGGTAGGGATGCGTTAAGTAGTGTGGGCGCATTACGGTCCGCTGTGTTGCTGTGACTATTGGGCGAGGTGGGGAGATGTATTAGAGTAGGGAGAAATGAGTTGGACATGCCTGGATTAAATAAATCGAAAACTCACCATAGCACGAAGGGCAACCGGCAAATCGGCGATGTCCAGGTCGTCAGGCTCTTCGTTCCAAGGTTCTTCAGCTAATGCAACTCCGTCGGCGTTTAACGCGCCGACACCTGCGACTTCGTCGTTGCAACCGCCGACCAAAGGACTGCCCTGTTGCTGCATCATGCTAGGAGGACTATTGGCCTCGCTCTCGGATTTGACGCTCGGACTCGATAAGCTCGGCGTCTTCGGATGAAGATCTTCACTTCTGCTGGGGCTGTGGCCACCAGCACCGGCCTCGTCGCTTCCGCCACCGTCTCCGCCGCCACCTTTGTGCTTCTTGTTCGCGTAGAACTCCGCTCCGTGCACTGTTTTCACGTGCTTCCTCAACGACGACGGGTCCGTGTACCTCTTCGTGCAACCCGGAGCTTTGCAAACGTACGGTTTCTGGAAAAATTGATTAAAACGTAAGTTTATACNTGAGTTGGACATGCCTGGATTAAATAAATCGAAAACTCACCATAGCACGAAGGGCAACCGGCAAATCGGCGATGTCCAGGTCGTCAGGCTCTTCGTTCCAAGGTTCTTCAGCTAATGCAACTCCGTCGGCGTTTAACGCGCCGACACCTGCGACTTCGTCGTTGCAACCGCCGACCAAAGGACTGCCCTGTTGCTGCATCATGCTAGGAGGACTATTGGCCTCGCTCTCGGATTTGACGCTCGGACTCGATAAGCTCGGCGTCTTCGGATGAAGATCTTCACTTCTGCTGGGGCTGTGGCCACCAGCACCGGCCTCGTCGCTTCCGCCACCGTCTCCGCCGCCACCTTTGTGCTTCTTGTTCGCGTAGAACTCCGCTCCGTGCACTGTTTTCACGTGCTTCCTCAACGACGACGGGTCCGTGTACCTCTTCGTGCAACCCGGAGCTTTGCAAACGTACGGTTTCTGGAAAAATTGATTAAAACGTAAGTTTATACACAGAATTATATATAAAATATAATTATATACAATAAAGTGCAATGTAAGATGATTACTTCGTTGGAATGAGTCCTGTTCTGGTGCTTCGCGCGGTCGCTAGCGTTGCTGAACGCTTTGCTGCACCCGGGATATTCACAAGTGTATGGTTTTTCCCCGGTGTGGGACCTAAGGTGCGTCTTCAGGTTCTCCAGTCGCGAGTACGCCTTGAAGCAGCCCTCGAACTGTAATTAAAAATATGATATAAAAATTGTAATTAAAAATGTGGTCTAAAACTGCAGTTAAAAATGACAGATATAAAATTCATCTTCCGGATTGAAACCGTGTATTTTGACAACTCATATCATGCGTCCTTTATCCTTGCGTGTCCTTTATCCTCGGTTACCCATAAACACGATCCTCGTCCCAGCGAAGACCGGACCAGTAGTCCTTAAGATTATAATGTTGTAGCGGAAGGAAAAGGCGGTTTCAGGGGACGTATGGGCTTCAGTTTATTGTACGGAGAAACTTCTCGACTCGAGGTACAATTCTCGGTCATATGAGTTGTCAAAATACACGGTTTCAATCCGGAAGATGAATGCTATCAGAATAAACAACAATCGTGAACGCCTTAAATCCAAGATATGAAATTATAATTAAAAATGAATTACAATGACTTTGAATGAAGAATTCGAATACCAACCGTGCATTTGTGAGGTTTTTCGCCAGTGTGCCTTCTCATGTGCACCACCAGCATGTATTGAGCTTTGAAGGGTTTTTCTTCCCTCGAACAGTCCTCCCAGCCGCATACAAAGCTTTTCTTGTTCGCGTGTATGTGATCGTTGTTGATATGTTTCACAAGATCATCCTGTAAACCGGTTTAATAAAAAAGAATATGAATAAAAGGCTGTAGTATTATTTAAAAAATCGGTTTAGGACGTGAGATCGTTACCTGTGTGGGAAATTCGAGGCCGCAGTCCCTCCAGTGACAATTGGTCTCGATGAAATCACCGGGTTCGTCCCTGAGGTCCTCGCTCGGGCTAAGGCCCTGAGGATGAGTGGGTGGCGCCGTGGTCGTCGCGGCATTCGTCGTCGTGGTCGTCGCCGGTTCCCTCTTCACTTTAGTAGACGCCCGCCTCGAGGAAGTGTCAGCCTCGGCCGTCACTGACCTACTCGACGACTCCGACGCCTTCCTGCACGACTCAGCGCTCTGCGGATCACAATAATCGCGTATGATTGCCCGGATCGGTTTCAAATTGTTATTACAGCGCAACCAGTTTCGATCGCGATCCAGCTACTACTGAACTGGTGGCAACGGGAAAATCGGTGGTAATTCAATCGGCGCGGTACAAGGCTGCTATCAACGGATCTCACTTATGTTAAGACACCCGTTTCCTAAAGCAAACACACCGTGTGCAAAGGGAGCGTGCGCCTCGTGACAGACGATCTCGCACGCGATCTCGCAATTATCGCGTTCTTCGTGCAACAACTATGTATGTATCGATCCGATCGATCGGCGAATCGAGTAAACTGCTACGTACGTACAAATAGAATTCTCAGATCTTTCACGAGATCATGCATATACATATAAAATACACATATATATATGCACATATAAAATATATATTTGTATACACACATATAAAATAGATATCTATATAATATAAATATATAAACAACCTTTAAACAATCGAAAAGCGAAGAAACGCGGGGTTTCGGGTTCAGGAAAGGGAATTAGGAGGCTCTAAAAGAAAACTTTTAGCACGTTCTGGCAGGCAAGAAAGATGTCGAAGGTAGATAAAGGCCATTAACACTTCCCTAACGCTTTCGACAGCGTCCAGAGAACCGAGAGTTTCAATTAAGTTGTCCGATCGAGAAATTTATAGTCAGAACGTAAGCATTCGAACAGCACGAGCCACGGACAGTTTTAATGCGTCGAGTTGCTTAATATGATTTGTTAAATATATATTTAAATTCCGGTTAAACCTCGATAACAATCGATCAGCGCCGTTTCACAGAGAAGTTTGTTGCACAATGGTTTCGGTCTCGCGTTTCCTTAAGCGAGACCATCGGTACCACTCGATTGCCGGCCGGCGGTGCCTATAAATTCATCGATCACCTAGTGGGAAACAGTCGGCGAAACGCAAGACGATGGCAATCAGCTCCGGCTCGGGGAACTTTACAGCGTGCGGACACGCGGCACGGCGAGTCGTGTCGCTCGCCAGGAGAAAATGAAAACGCGGCGCAGACGTAAATAAATCAGAGCGGGCAACGGGAGAAACAGAAACCTAGGCTAGAACCGAGGGGGAGCCGCAAGTGCGAACGCAAGAACGCAGGCGAGGGCCGTGCGAGGTACAACGGAGAACGCGATTAACAACGCGAGGGAGGACCCGTGGAACGGCCGAGGGAATGGGGGGAGATAAAGAACGATGGTCAGGTGGACGGGGGTGAAATCTGGCGAAATAATGTGCGCGAGATTGCTTGTAACCCGAGGACCGGCGAGGGTAACCCAATCTTTTTCTCTTTCTGCTCGCGCCTCGCTCCTTCACCCGTGCGTGTTCCAAAGATGAAGCTGAGAAGTCTCGACGCATCGACTGGTTACGTGTACAGGCTGTTTCATCGGATACTACCACCGCGATTTTCGTCGTTATCAAATTTAGCAAAGAATTTATCACGGCAATATAACAATAATTATATCTCGACATTATTTAAGGAGGTTCATCCGGTGAAGAAATTAACAGATAGATCTCCAAAGAAAAATTTGATAGTCTATAACAGTATACCAGGATACCTAAAAAATATTTGTAAGTCATTTCGATACCTTAATGATGAGATATTAATATAAATATTTTTGACAATTTTACATGTAGTCATATGGAAAAGAGTGATTTCCTAGACTTCTTCGCCAATTTTTTAGGTATTGATAGACAGTTTTGAATGAAACTTATGTCATATTAAAGAGAAACATTTAACGAATATTTTAATTGCAAATTTAGGTAGATTGGATGACTATGAATCGAGAAATATATAAACGCAACAAACGAAATCTGCATCTTTCAGCAATAGATAACCTCCGTTATTAACATGTACGCTAGTCAAGCAAGCTCCCCTTTTCTATAACTTGCATTTGACTTGCTATGTACCAGACGAACCTCCTTAAAATGAGATTGTGTAGTTTTCCGATTATTTATTTATTTATTTATTTATTTATTTACGGGTCCATTGGCCCTTTACAAGTACTAGGAATATAAAGAGCAGAAAAAAAGAAAAGAAAGATTTACATACTCCGAAAAGCGCATGAGTGAAAAAACAAAAAAAAAATAAAAAATAAAATGAAATGAAATGAAATGAAATGACGGCTATGAGAAAGATAAATAGAAGTTATTTCATATTAAGCTATATTTTCTATATCTATATTATATAAGTATTTCTATAAGTATTTCTATAAGTTTCTACTATATATATAAGTATTTCTATAAGTTATTTCATATTAAGCTATATTTTCTATATTCTATATTCATGTTAAGTTATATTATATTAAGCTTTGTATAACTTACCTCGGTTTTAGGGGGAAGTCCTCCGCCGTGAGGACCGAGGGTCGCCGAGGCGGTGGAATGGGGTGGCACTCCGGGGTACAATTGCGAATGTGGCGATAATCCGTGAGCATGGGGGTGAGGATGAGGAGGCGGTGGTGGAGGTGCGGGAGGTTGCAAGGGATGCGTGTGTGGGAGAAGGGCAGCTGCCGCTGCGCTCCTCAAAAGGTGGGCCTGAAGCTGCTGCAGGTGCGGTGCCATCCCTGGGTGCATCCCCAGTGCTGGACTCATCGCTGCAACAGAGAAACAATAACTTTAAATTTAGTAAGGAAATTTTGACAAAAAGACATAATCTCTTATTCTTCTTTCCGGTTTAGACGCCGATTTAATCAGAAATCATCATTCACGTGTCCNGTCGCTGGAACAGAGAATCAATAACTTTGAATTTAGTAAGGAAATTTTGACAAAAATACATAATCTCTTATTCGTCTTTCCGGTTTAGACGCCGATTTAATCAGAAATCATCATTCACGTGTCCAGTCACAGTCGAGGGTCATTAAACGAACTTATTGCTCTTTCTTCTACTGTGTCAGCGTCCGATACCGGTGGTACACGCCGAATGGAAAGTTCGCCGTGTACCATCGGCGGTACACGTGACGCGGAACGTGTTAACAAATAAACAGAAAGGCTAAAAAGCTTATTTTAATGAAACCGTACCGTTCGACACTCCGCTCGCAAATTGAAACAATGGAAAAACCGGGATCGATACAAGTCGAGTTATCTATCACTCGGCATCGAACTCGTGTATCCTTCGACGGCGCGCGCTTTCACGATAATTAATCGCCGAGGAAATCGCGGCGTAGAAAGCCGAAAGCCGATACCGTTACAGGCGTTAACAAGGGAAAAAAGCGACGGCGTCGGTGTAACAGCGAATTATTCGTGCGATCGACGCCGATTTCACCGATCGATAATGCTCACCGGCGAAGGGGAGGGAGGGTGGTTAGTCGGAGGAACGGCTTTTAAATAGTTAACGCGACGGGCCCGTCGCCGCGCCGGGACGAGGGTGACGGGATACACCGGTGGATAATCGATAGAGATCGAAATCGGACCGCGTCCATTCCGTTGACAGTCGGGACACGCCACGCCGGACTTCCGGCACGTAGCCTAAGCTTGCATTTCAATGCCCCGTCAGGCTGTCTTACGAAACCATAAAGCCTGATCGCGTAGGCTGTGTCGCTTATTCCTCGATTCCCCTCAACGGCGAAGGGAAGAAAACAAGATAAACGCGTCGATAAACGCGTTTAAGGTTGATTATAAACCATTACATAGAAACAATGACGAATACATTGAAATTTTAATAGTTACTGGACATTATCATCATTTTTTCTAAAAGCTCATTGCTTCAGATATTGGACACACCTTTTCATTATATTATTGGTATATATATATCAATAAATGGATACACAAATACATAAATAGGCGCATAAATAAATAAGAAATCAGCACATTTCAGCAGAACGTCGTATACTAGATACTTTTTAACGTAGATTGTGATCGATGGTCCATAAAAGGGAACGTGTCCGGGTGAAGCCCGGCGCGAAATTTATACTATCGTTAAATGGTTTTTTACGAACGGTTTCCGGAGATCACCGTTAAACGTCAAGAGCTGCCGTGGAGCACCCGTTAATCGAGCGTAAATATCGGATCGTAGACCCTAATTTATAGAGCAACGATAGGCCGGGCTGTCAATCCGCGCTCGCCGATTAGAAGGAAGCGTGATGAAGCAGGCCTGTCACGTAACGCATCGACATCGCCATAATCGTACCGGTGATTAATTTAGCGCTGGCAATTTATATCGCGGAGACTCGAATTCGCTGGCAACCGCGCGTGTCGTTAATATATCATCGATCGTAACGGGCCGATTAAAATCTCCTGCGCGCTGTTATATTTAAAAATCGACGTCCAAATTGCCACTTGCATCTCGAGATAATTCGATACAAAAAACAGTTTGTGGCATAAAATATCGTCTCGATCCTGACCGACGTATTAAAACTCGAAGGAATATTCAAATCGAGGAGAGAGTCGTCAGACGACGAGTTATGGTTGTACGTGAGCCATAAGTTTAAGACATATAAATTATAATAATAAGCTAGTAAATAATATAATAAAATATACATATATTGTATACATTTATGTATGTATTCATTCATTTATTTATTTATTTATTGCCTTCGGTATTTTCTACATTTTTGCAAATCACCTGCGCATTGTTTATATTGTTCACACATTTGAGTGTCCTTATAAATGCATAAAATCCGTAGGCTACTAATAGAGCATCTATCAGCGATGCAAGGGAGTAACCATCCACGGTGTCATCGCGTACGTGCGCTAAACTGCTTAGACGAGCAGTCACGCCCATGCACGTTCACGTTCTAGGCGGTACACCTTCATAAGAGATAACGCGTTGCGTGTCCGCAGATGCTTAACGACCGGCAGTAGCTTTCGTCTAGGAATAACTATACTTAGAGACAATTTACGCTTCCTATCAACACTAATTCAATCGTTTCATTTATTTTCTACATGAATTTTAAACAACTATTAATACGAAATGATTATTAACTATTAAATAGCACAAAGGAATCGCAGACTTGCCACGGTGTTCGAAGAATTTATGGAGAGGCGAAAATTAGGCGCGTTTGAGTAAGTGTTGCTGCGCATTACGTCTCATTCTTCCGTCGAAAAACTTGGATTTTACGCATAGGACTGTAAAATCTCTATACTTCGCCGCTAGATTGTATTGATCGTTCGCCGCGATTCGAGCGGACATAAAACCGGAGGAACGCGCCGCGCGCACGCCTACGATGCTTTATTTAAGAACACTATAATTTTGTGGAATCGGTTGTACGTTGCCGAGGTAACCGGCCGTCGGCTCGCAAACGGTAATCGCTTAATCACCGTGCGATTCTCTCTCTATGAAACGGCGGCGTATGAAAAATCGTAGGAAACGCGTGTCGAGGCGCGCCGCTATACCGGAAAGGCTCGCCGATTTACGGTCGGTTGCATTGTCGCCGCTACGTGCTGTTAAATGCAGATAAATATCGACACGCCGTATCTTCGCGTCTTTATCCAAATTGTTTCCCCGCGCCGTTCACCGCCACTCGTGAACTATCCAGGAATTGATAAATACGTTTCAACAAAAGAGTTCAATTAGGAGTGCAGTTAACAGATAATAAATTTTTCTGGTGAGAGGAGTTTATAATTTAAGTACCAAGATTTATGATTATGAGCCTTTAAATACAAACAATGACACAGCAATGAAATTTTAACAGTTATTGCAGATTATGTTAACAAATGGGAGAAATCTAAGAAACTTTGAGAGGCTATTAGACAAATTACTGCATATTGAATTTTATACATATACGTATATTTTGAATTGTGTACGTAAATTTGTATTAGGTATTAGTTTGACGAGGCGGCGAACAGGAGGAATGATGGTAATTGGTTGAATATTTAAAAGTCGCTTGGTTCACGCGAGAGCGAGCAACGGGTCGGCGCAAACGGCCTTAATTTCGCAGAGGTCGATCAACCATCGTGTATGATTCAAGCCTCGCCGCTGGGATTCTCAGGAAAACCGGGTCCGTGAATTACCATAATTACCTAACCTATACGAAACGGATAAAGTCATCGGGTGGTTTAACGTTAACGTAGTATGGAGCCACGTCCTCGGAGTGGATCAGGTCCCGACGTTTAAGGGAGAGAGAAGAAGGGCACCGGACGAATTAAAGCGACGGCGCGCGTGAAGCCATTATGAGGCCGTTTGCAGCCGCGATCGCGTCCCGAAAAATCGGTTCGGTTCTCCTCGGCTCGCGAATTAAGGGCAGCCCGTAATTTACGATTAAATGAAGCAATTAACGGATTTAAAATTCAAGCGACGCGCCATCGCCGATCGTTTGTCGGCGTCGATCGTACGATGCCTCCTGGAATACGTTCATCATTTCGTAAGGTTGTATAAGCGCTTACATAAAATCAATGACAAAGAGATTTTAACAATTATTAATAAAAATATATAACAATGTCCAATAACTGTCATTACAAATAATTTTAGACAAGCATTGATTTCTAAATATCCAATGAAATTTCGAATTTCCACAGAAACGTGGGCAGAGAATGAAAAGCGGCACTCGTTGAGGTTCAATGGCAATCGGCGTCGGTAGTCGCGCATTAACGACGGCGTCTCTCTGAGCTCGGGTGTAATTACAAGCGTATAATTCACGTATCGCGTATCCCCCTCGCGAAAACGTTTATGGTTGGCCCGATCCGATCGGGAGACAGCGACGAACCGGCGGCGGCGGCGGGAGAGAGCTCGCCGGTAATTACGAGCGATCAATCACGCGAAACGCGGGGGTAAACACGCCGGTGACTTACGTTTTCGGTGCCCCGCGTGCAACCGCGCGGGTGATCTCTTAATTGCCGGTCTCTCCGGCCCGCGCGATTCACCCGCTCGTTTATCCCGCCGCGTAAATCGCTCGTAACGTCTCTTTCCTCCGCCTCGTTCCCCGTCGCGGCAGAAGGAATAATTAACCGCAGGTGTTCCGCGACGCGCCGAAATTTACGCGCGACGACCGATTAATCAGCTCGCCTCTTATATTCGCAATTGCGTAACGATCGCCCTCTTTAAACATGCCTTCAAGGCTTCGACGCACTTAAAATGATGTATTTAATACAAACCTATACATATATGTATAATGTATTATAATGACCGTTTTTTAAATACTTTGTAAGAAACAATCAGATAACGAAGTTGTTAATAATTTATTATTATAATGAGTTATGTTTATGAGGAAGTAATAAATATGACAGCTTACCAGCGGAGAGATGACCGTAGCTGCCACTCGCGCTGCTACTCCGCGACCCGTTCACGATGGAGGCGAGGCTGTTCGGGCTGAATCGGATCATGCTGTCGATGTCGAAACGATCCGAATAGGGTGAACTGCTCAACGCCCGTTTCCGGCTCGCCCTAATAGCGGACGCCCGCGGACTTCCTAACCTAGACGATGCCGATACTGAAAAACAAACATTTTCTACCTTAAATCCATGTTTCTCAAATTTATACATAGTTTAGTAGAGTTTTACAATTATATTAGCTCGTCCGAATGGCGAGCTGACGTTTGTTGCTTAACCGAACGTTGAAATCTCCACGAGGACTTCGATGCGTGTTTAAGCAACGAACGTCGGCATGCATGCATTTTTGGTTCAATTTATTCGAATTGTACGAAATGCAATGAGATGAGTGAATGAGAATTCTTTTTATAGGAAATCCAATGAATATAAATGAAAATCCTTTTATTATAACTAAACAGCAAAATACTCTAAGCTGATCACACTTCGTGGTTCACCCTGTATATCGAGGGGGAATCGACTCGGCGGAGATCGGCGACAAATTTTCACGCGGAACCGTGCGTGGCAACCAGTTCAATTAAGGCGCGACGAATTCTTGCGGCTGGTTGGTATGCACTACCGCTATGGAATATTCGCCGAGCGAGGATTTAAAAAGTCTCGGCTTTCGGTGTACGCGCGCGCTCGTAACCAGATANTGGTATGCACTACCGCTATGGAATATTCGCCGAGATTTAAAAAGTCTCGGCTTTCGGTGTACGCGCGCGCTCGTAACCAGATAGATATCCAGAGCTGAGAAACGGTGGAGAGAACGCCGGGTAAGGAGAGAGGCGGCGAAGGACGGAAAAGGAGAAGATCGCGCGCGAGCAGGAGGCGAGACTGCGGCCAGAACGTTTTAGCGGCGATTTGCCTGCGACCGCAGGCCAACGACGTAATATACAAACCACTTTCTTAAGCCCGTGGTGGCGCGGCTCGGCTCTACGCACGGAGGAGCATCGTTTGGTTATATGGTGGCGGTTTCCTTCCTTGCCTTATTCGCCTTCGCCTTCATATCCTTTTTCCTCCTTTTCTCGCCGCACACCGTTTTCCACGCGCCGCTTTTTGTTATACCTCGGTTTTCTCTTTAATATTCCACATTTTTTCTTATATAAATATATAAAAAAATATACGTATATATATATAGAGAGAATAAAAAGGAACGAAATATTGCTTTGCCTTGTTTATTTAAAAAAAAACCTTAAATGTCCAGCACTGAGAGAACTCCACTTGTGTCCATTTCTCTTTAATATTCCACATTTTTTCTTATATAAATATATAAAAAAATATACGTATATATATAGAGAGAATAAAAAGGAACGAAATATTGCTTTGCCTTGTTTATTTAAAAAAAAACCTTAAATGTCCAGCACTGAGAGAACTCCACTTGTCAGTAGTGTACTTTCCTTCGTCCATTTTTATCCTTAAAAATTTCTGCCGCTTTCTCAACTTTCGTTCACCTTTCTCTTGTCCTCTCCGTTTCAAACTGCTCCTTCGTCCGAGCTTCTCCACCTTTTCACGTGGTCTCACACGAGGCAACGTGATACAGACAATCAACCGTCGTTCTCCAGGTGGATCGAGAGAGAATGAGAGAGAAAGGGAGAGAGAGAGAGAGAGAGGGGAGTACCAGGCAGGCACGGCTCCTTCTATTTGGTTTCCACTCGGTTGATCGCTCGTTCGCGCACAACGGGTGTAGGGTTACTCGCGGTTGGAGGCTCCTTCTCGCCTCCTCCGCGGACGCGCGCGCCTTCCTTTTATCTCCCCCTCGGTCCCCGATTATTAATTCGAGCAAACGATCAAATTTACGGCGGGAAGAAATCGTCCAGGAAGGAGGAGGAGGAGGAGAAGGGCTGCTCGTGCGGTTTTTCCGCATGAGCTGAGACGTTTAAGGTTCCACCGATCGTCTCGTCTCGTGGTCGAACTCGAGGTCGTTCTGGTCGTTCTCAAAGTTTGTCCCGATTTTTAATGGACAGATTAGGACTAGGACATGTCTGACTATAGCGGAATAATTGAAAACGAGATGCGTGTATATAGGATGATTCTTCAGATATTACCACCTTGATTTTTGTCATTACACATACCAAAAATATTTATAAATAATATTGTAATAATATAAATAATATTTAATTTTCAGATTAGAAAAATTAGAACGAACTTTTTGGACAAGGCAGTACTTTGTCGACTCCAGTCATTTTCAGACTAGAAAAATCAGAACGAATTTTTTAGACAAGGCAGCACTTCGTCGACTCCAGTCAAGGTTTGGAGGACATTATTAAGGAATTTAGCGACTTTTAAATAACTCTGTTTCGACGCATGCACGAAGTGGTCGCATATGCGACGGGGTTCTTCCTCAGGGACAAAGAACGGATCGTCTTATCTGTCCCCAGGTTCGGTTCGAGACGTAGGAACAGGCTCGGACTTTAATGAATATGCGAACGACTCTCGACTGGCCCCGAGACGAACGTCCTCGTGACCCACGACCCTCCGGACTTCTACACGCTCCGTACGTTCCACCCTCCGCGCCCCGCCGCACCCCTCGCTGCGGCTAACATGGGATTGAGACATGTAAATTGGTGCAATCGGCCACTGCGATCGGCGCGGCTCGTTCCACGCTGCCACGGCGCACGCTACCCATCGCTACAGGTCGCCTCAAATCACCAATCGAACTTTCGTACATAGAATTCAATGAAATAGCTATTAGATTAAAATTCTGGAGTTAAGCGAAAGTGTATATTAAAATATGTATTAAAAATTGCACAGAATTCCCTCATTGCTTTGATAATTTCATATTCATATGTTTATTACGATTGGAAGAATAACATACTACAATTTGATCTAATTTTTAAGACCTGATCGTTTTAATGCAACCCCCTTAAGCGTAGATAATGCACATTTAATTCAGATTGGAATATAGAATTTGTTGGCGAAGTCGTGGTGAGTATATGCACAGTGGTGGATAGCGGAGAAAGGAAGGTGGATGGACGAGGAAACGTGAGACTACCTGTAGGGTAGGCGCTAAGGTGTTAATGAGGTCGTGTCGCTCCGAGTCGATTCAATTATGCGGCGGTGGCGACTAACGAGGCCCCCCCGTTTACCCTTTCAGTCGTCTTTTAGCCTCTCGGCCTCTTAACCGGTCGATCTCTCCTCTACCTGCTGCTAGCGCTACTACACACCTACTCCGCTTACGATTGCTAACGCGTGTGCAGCGGGATATCGCTTTCGTTAGATTCACTTGTCGTCCTTCACGCGGATGTCCGGCGAAAATTACCCGACGAGTCAAGATTTTCAATTTTCCCGCGAATGCAGTCGAAATTTCAATTCATCTCGTTACGCCCACGCAAGACTCGAGTCTAATGTCAACTGTAGATCGGCAAAACCGACGCCATGTTGTTTCCAAATGTGAATGACAAACGATAGTAAAGTATCAATTGAAGAAAACTAAAAAAGCAAATGGGAAATATTGTGAAAATGCAAAGTAATAACTTAGAATAGGACAAAATAACTTACCGTCGATGGAGAAGGGAAATTCTGATGAAGCGAGGGTGCTCGCCGGTCCCGCCGCGTGCAGGAGGTACTCGGGGCCCAAACCACCCAGCCCTGCAAAATCGACACAGAAAATTGCAGCAGCCACCACTTTCAAGTAGGAAATACATAATACTATCCCCTATAGTAGGACAGGGTGCATTTAACGGATTCAAAACCCTCGTCTATATTAAAGGGATTCTTCCGCCGGAAATGCGGGCCCTTTGAACTTCCACCCTTTCAATAACGGTCGAGTACTTTACTACCCCTTTCGTTTAACGTCAAACGCAGCTCCTATCCTTACGAATCCAGTATAAAAATTTTTTCAAAACTGTACCTCCTTCATAAATTCCTCAATATCTACGAACCGTATATAGTATATAGAAGTCTGTCCGCTTCTTTAAGAGCATTTGTGACAATAATTACCGTGTAACGAGGCGTTGGGACTGTGCGTGGAGGCCTGGAGCTGGTGATAAAGGTGGTCCATGTAGTTGAGCCGGTAGGCGGGATGCAGGGCCGTATGCTCCGAGAGGGGGTGACTTCTACGGAGGAAATCACCGCCGGAAGTCCCGTTCCCGGCTGCCCCGCCGCCGCCGCCACCGCTGCCGCCACCGCCTCCGCTGCTACCGCCACCGGCCGCACCTCCACCGCCGGTGGCTGCGCTACCAATCGCCGTTGTGCTGCTGGACAATCTGAAAAATACAATCAACAGATCATTTCCATAAATTGCAAAATTACTGCGAATCAGATTATGTTACAATTGTTAAATAAAATAGATAAACAATCGTACGAATTGCATTGGGAAATGGAAAACGGAAGGAGGATGTGCAGAATGATTAAAAGCTGAACTATGCTCGGTGCTAGACTCTGGTGGCGGCGAGTATAACTTCATCTATCCTTCTGTCGTGTTTAAAGATACTTAGAAGCCCCCGCGGAACAGAGACGTGGTTCTGCGGCGGCAGATTAATCATCCCGAGTGGACAATGAAAAGGGAAGGAAGAGAGGACTGAGAGCTCGTTTGACGAACGAAATTACGACACGCTCGAAGCCGTGACAAATGGCGCGTGTCTCTTCGTCAAACATTCTATTCCTGCCCGCGCCGCGCCGCGCCGCCGCGCGGGAACAGGTGTCTTCCAAGTACCTACCAAGGCCGAGAGAGAGAGAGAGAGAGAGAGAGAGAGAGAGAGCCCAAAAGTCGACGCGACACTCTTGCTCCTTTTTACAAAATTACGGAGACGCGAAGGTCCCGTGGCAAAGGCAGGAATCTGAGAAACGGCCGGCGAAGTGTGCCACCGTTCGTCGTCACGCACGGAGTATCGGGAAATGGCGCGTGTCCCGCGTGTATTTCAGAACTGTTTCCCTCGAAAATTGTCTCCGGTTTGTTCGCGGAATGCTTATAGGAGCCTCGGCCCGATCCACTTACCGATGATGGATCGCCGAATCATATTTGATGGACTAAACGCGTACGTTATTCCCTCTGTTACAATTATCTTCACGAGTTTCGTTGATAGAAGACTGTGAGTTACGGAAACATAA
>SMSR01016113.1:12339-25737 GCA_019453355.1 Ceratina japonica | reverse complement strand
TTAAAGATACTTAGAAGCCCCCGCGGAACAGAGACGTGGTTCTGCGGCGGCAGATTAATCATCCCGAGTGGACAATGAAAAGGGAAGGAAGAGAGGACTGAGAGCTCGTTTGACGAACGAAATTACGACACGCTCGAAGCCGTGACAAATGGCGCGTGTCTCTTCGTCAAACATTCTATTCCTGCCCGCGCCGCGCCGCGCCGCCGCGCGGGAACAGGTGTCTTCCAAGTACCTACCAAGGCCGAGAGAGAGAGAGAGAGAGAGAGAGAGAGAGAGAGCCCAAAAGTCGACGCGACACTCTTGCTCCTTTTTACAAAATTACGGAGACGCGAAGGTCCCGTGGCAAAGGCAGGAATCTGAGAAACGGCCGGCGAAGTGTGCCACCGTTCGTCGTCACGCACGGAGTATCGGGAAATGGCGCGTGTCCCGCGTGTATTTCAGAACTGTTTCCCTCGAAAATTGTCTCCGGTTTGTTCGCGGAATGCTTATAGGAGCCTCGGCCCGATCCACTTACCGATGATGGATCGCCGAATCATATTTGATGGACTAAACGCGTACGTTATTCCCTCTGTTACAATTATCTTCACGAGTTTCGTTGATAGAAGACTGTGAGTTACGGAAACATAACATGAATGAAAGGTGGCAAAGTGAATAATGTCCAACATCGAAATTTCTATACTGCCATTGTTTTCTGTCATTTTATTTGTTATCTTAGAAGTAAAAACGCAATAAATAAACAAATTTAGAAAAAAGAAGATCGGGAATGATTTCGGACGATGAGAATAGTCGGCTCTTCTCTTAACGGGCGAACTACAGAGGACGAACGAGGCAGGTCCTCGCGGAATAGAGCGACTTTCGCGTTTTGACTGACGGCCATTCGCCACGCTCGGAACATCGGTTAATGGCGCGTGTCCCGTACCTTCAAAGATATTCTCTTTGGGTCGCTCAATCGTCAGCGGCTCTTTACGAGCGCCTGTCCCCGTCTCCTGCCCCTCGCGAGCCTCCAGGATTCTTCCAGGAATCACGGGGAGACATCGTCGTCGTCAGGTGGGCTGAGATCTTTATTGGAAAGCGGCCGAGAGAGCCCGGCGAAGCGAGAACCGGCGTGTAAGTTAGTGCCAAGGTCGTGCGTTTCAGGAATTTCGTTGGAATCCGATAGGATACTCCCAGGGAAACGAGGACATCTCTCTCGTCGAGGATCCGAAAGGAAATTGTCCGACGAAATCGTGTCGGGGGGAACAGATTTTTCAAATTCCTCCCTTTATCACATTTTTATATAAAAAATAAAGTTCGAAGGAAGTACTTTACGTCCGCCGATCCGAAAATTTTCTTGACACTAGTAGACACATATAATACCTCGGAGACAGNTTTTATCACATTTTTATATAAAAAATAAAGTTCGAAGGAAGTACTTTACGTCCGCCGGTCCGAAAATTTTCTTGACACTAGTAGACACATATAATACCTCGGAGACAGAAGAGGGGACGCGAACGGGAGCGTTTACGGCATCGTAGAAGTCTACGAGGGTTCATTAAAATCACGGATCGGCATATTTCACCATCTGCCTTTCAATTAGTTTGTTTGACTGTTTCCTGCGCGTCCCGGAACGTGTTCCTCGACGAATATCCCCGATATTTACGTCCCACCCCGTTTCCAGCCATAAATTTTTATCCAGCCGCTCGCTTCGGAAACCGAGACACGTCTTCCACGGCCCGTGTCAACAGGAACTACTTTATGGGACGTTCATTACGGCGCGAAAGGGAATCGACGAATTAATTTTGGGAATTCGAATTTCAGTCGACATCTCTTCGCGTTGCAGTAAACAATAGCTTCTTCATAAACTAGATGACGAATTCATTCTAATTTATGATTGCACGAGCTCGCATTTAAATTTCAGCGACTTTTGTCAGAAATCTCGTGGCTCAAAAAATAGAATGGAAACAGTTTTCCTGTTTCGCCGTCAGCCTTCTTTCTCCAAGCCCGTTTTTACGACGTTTTAAACGACTTCGTGTGAAAAGCAGCAGCGGGAGCGTCAGAAGCAGGCGCGAACGGTCCGGCGAGGAAATAGAGACAGCAATTGGCGCGTGTCATAACGTTTTAACGCGTATTACGATGTTTGAGCCCCACGGGCTCTGTCTAAATATTGGCTCCGCACCGGGCGCGAGTTTGCTCAGCAAAGACAACCGTTCCCGGCTGTTTGACTTTACTCAGGGTCCACGGATCTCGATTACTGGCTACTCGTTACCTGCTTTACGCGGCCGACGCGTGTTAACAACTTTGTCACACAGTCCGCGACGCGTAACCCCTACTTTAAAAAGCCTCTTCTCACTGTCATCTCGTTTTTACGCCAGCAAATTATGACGTCTCCGCAACGTCTCAGGTACCATGGGAATATCTCTCTTTCTTCTTCGTGGCAGAAACGCTTCACCCGACGAGATATAATAATTTCTGGAGAAATTTGAAAAGCGACGGGGAAAAGAGGTTCGAGTCCCAGGAAATGAAACGATTTCGACGAATGGCCCGAGGCCCGGCTATGAATTAAGAACGGAGGAAGTGACGAATCCAGGGGGGGAAGAATTAGGACGGTTTGACAGGCTGCTTAGTAGCTCGAGGCCCGTAAAAAGCCCCGGTGAACGTCCAGAGGGACCAGGGGACATAATTACAATGAAAACATCGTCGAGCCCGTCGCGTCGCCGCGGCAGCCTCTTTTTGCTCTCGGCTTTCCTCTCGCTCGCTGATGAACGGCCGGACAGAGAGGCGAAATAACCGGCCGAGGGAGGAGCGAACGAGACCGAGTCTATTTCGAATCCTGCTGAGTGCCAGATGACTCGTGGTATACGCTTCTCCTCGCTTCCCTTTCTCCCTCGTCCCTCTTTCTTCTAACCCTTCCGCTCCTTACTTATATACATTTATTTTGCGCCTCGTTTATGCACAACAATTTATGCCCTAATTCACAAATATTCCCGGCTGCAATTCTGTTACGAAATAACTTATTTAAAAATCTTCTAATATTGTATAATTAAATTCCTTAATTTGTTTTATGGTTCTGGATTCCGGCGGAGGGGAAAGGGTTGAGATTTTTACTGCGTGCACACGCGGTGTTCGCCGTTCACCAATTAAGCTATTATTAATTCCTCTTTCGGGGTCCGTCTCCTCCGCGCGTTAACGCGTCGGTACACGTTCCTCTCCTCTCCTCTCCCGTTCCGACGGTCGGCAAGGAACAAGGGACACAGGAGGGTAGGGAAGCCCGACAGATAAAACTCGAGTCGTTAACTCGACACGCCGGAAACCGACGCATCTATCTTTATCTACGCCACCGTCTGCCGGCGAGCTTCGGACTCTTCTTCAAATTCCATCGACTCCTTCCCTCCCTTACGTTTCTTTCTTACGTCCCCCGGTCTATTCTTGTTTCGGGCGCAAAAAGTATTTTGGCACGTTTGATAAAAAGAGAATGTCATTAAACTGAGGATTTTATATGTTATTCGTTCATTCATTCATTTATTTATTTATTCGTTCATTTATTTATTCATTCATTCATTTATTTCTTTATTTCTTTATTTATTCATTCATAAACGAGCAATTAACCCTCTTCTTCCTTTCCCTCTTTAATTTGTCCATCGTGGTTACTATTATTATAATTATTGATAAATTTGTAAAATGAGATCGGAGCCGGTCTCGATTCTACGTCGGAACGGGAGGGAGGAAACCTGACAGATGTTCACGAGCGGCGGTTGTAAGCCTCGCCTCATTACAACGGGCCGCGTTAATGAGCTTGCGACCCTTAATACTCTGCTCGGCTTCATCCTTTTTCCTACCGTTCCCACTTAAGAAGTAACGAACGCCGCGATAAGTAGCGGATAATCCGCAAAAACCAGTCGCGACGCGCGTCCGACTTGCCGATCGCTGTACCCGGTATCGATCGTAATAACCGCGCCGCAGATTGTCATGCAAAATAAAACATAAATAAAACAGCATAAAAAAAGAAAGAATAAGGAAGCTCAGTGATTAATCACTGACAGAAATCGGACGTGTGAATATTAGACTTCCGAGAGAAATACAGAGAGAGCGAAATAAATCTTGCGAGTAAAATAATCCCGTTTTTTTCCTCGCGGGATTAAAAGGCAGGATCGAAGGGTCGTACCCCGGTANAACTGAGGATTTTATATGTTATTCGTTCATTCATTCATTTATTTATTTATTCGTTCATTTATTTATTCATTCATTCATTTATTTCTTTATTTCTTTATTTATTCATTCATAAACGAGCAATTAACCCTCTTCTTCCTTTCCCTCTTTAATTTGTCCATCGTGGTTACTATTATTATAATTATTGATAAATTTGTAAAATGAGATCGGAGCCGGTCTCGATTCTACGTCGGAACGGGAGGGAGGAAACCTGACAGATGTTCACGAGCGGCGGTTGTAAGCCTCGCCTCATTACAACGGGCCGCGTTAATGAGCTTGCGACCCTTAATACTCTGCTCGGCTTCATCCTTTTTCCTACCGTTCCCACTTAAGAAGTAACGAACGCCGCGATAAGTAGCGGATAATCCGCAAAAACCAGTCGCGACGCGCGTCCGACTTGCCGATCGCTGTACCCGGTATCGATCGTAATAACCGCGCCGCAGATTGTCATGCAAAATAAAGCATAAATAAAACAGCATAAAAAAAGGAAAGAATAAGGAAGCTCAGTGATTAATCACTGACAGAAATCGGACGTGTGAATATTAGACTTCCGAGAGAAATACAGGGAGAGTGAAATAAATCTTGCGAGTAAAATAATCCCGTTTTTTCCTCGCGGGATTAAAAGGCAGGATCGAAGGGTCGTACCCCGGTAAGCCGAGAAAGAATTTCCACGAACGTCGAAAGCTTTAATCGCGCGAGGCGACGAGGCGAAATCCCGCGCTGACAAAGTGTCCGCTGGTAGCGAGAAAGTACCAAGCCGCGGCGAACACCTACCTACGGGCGAAACGAGTCCCGCGGCTTTGCCTCGGATTAAGTCGGGGGCCTAACACTTCCACGGGGGTTTCAGGTTATGATATTTATTGCCCCGGCTCGGCGAACCCGCCGCCGGGGCGATCGAGCGGCGAGGGAAACCATATGGGCGAGAGACGCGGCACGCGCTTCAAACGGCCGCGGCGCTGAAAAGAAAACGAGCCAACAACGGCGTGGAAAATGGCGAGGGATTCTTCTCGGCCCCGAGAGAATCTATTCTTGATTTAAGCTCGGGGGAAGAGGACGCCGGACGACGGCCGGGGCAGCAGGTCCGGATCCGCGGGGAAAATCGGTAGCGAGCGAANGAAGAGGACGCCGGTCGGCCGGGGCAGCAGGTCCGGATCCGCGGGGAAAATCGGTAGCGAGCGAAGAGGCGGAACCGGTGGAGCGATCCGGCGTAATGAGAATCGACAGGTGACACGCGTGGGTGGAGTACCGCTGGCTATTATTGATGAGGATATTAATTTGCGCGAGAGCCTGCCGGGAATTATTCATACAGCTATCGAGGTTATTAGTTGGCGCGTTTCTATCACCAGTAGCGATGCTCCGAGTAGAATGTATCGTTCATGGTCAGACAGTAGTTGAAACTGATTTACTTAGGACGTATACAGGGTGAGTCTTATAATACGGTCTAAAACAACTCGTAAGTCATTCGTTGCTCATAGTTATAGCAAAAAGTGTGACAATTTCATTATATTTAATACTATTTATTTTAATTAATTATTATTATTAATCAAAAAGTTGGACGAAAGTAAAGAAAACAGAAGATAGTACGGTAAGACAGAGTCGGCACAGTTAATTATGACAGCAAATACATCAATCGTGTCAAACATTCATATATATTTCCCCAGTTGCGCCGATTAATTTAGATAATTAAGTGAGGACGGTGAATGGCCCGAGTAGCATCGCTGCGTTAACGGAACCCCGCATCCGACCGATTTTCTGGCAATTTCGTAGCCCCTGTCCGCGATTCATCTCCAGTATTGGCTCGCTGCCAACGTACGCCGAGCGTCGAAAAGCGTCGCGAGAATTTCTTACCGCGAAAACTCGTGAAACGGCGCGCTCCGTCGCGTCGTGTCGTGTGCCACGGGGTTATTCTCCCGGTATTTATACAAGTCCAGTCTTTTAAACCGGGTCGTAGTTCACTCCGATCTATGTTTAGACTTGATCTAATTTTCGAACGCCAAATCATGTATCAAATGTTATGTAAAAAAATCACTGCTTTTTTTAACTCTGATTTTCTTTGCATTTAAGATCCCAAATTTGTGTGTCGGGACANGCTTGATCTAATTTTCGAACGCCAAATCATGTATCAAATGTTATGTAAAAAAATCACTGCTTTTTCTAACTCTGATTTTCTTTGCATTTAAGATCCCAAATTTGTGTGTCGGGACAAGCACGTGCGGTGAGAAATATGAATGAATAAGCGGAAATAATTAAACGTAAGTTTGAAATAAAGGAAATTTAGAGATAAAGAGTTAGTATAAACATAAACGGTTTAAGATAATATACGACAGTGTAATTAATAAAGATAAAGCTTAAAAATGAGATAGGACAAAAGGAAGGATGTTATATTACGTTATAATCAGCATATAATAAGTTAGATTAAGATAAAAGAAGAGAGAGTAGATTAGGAAATAATTAACAAACAATAAGCCAGATTAGGATAAAAAAAAAGAGAGATAACTTATAATTAGCGTATAAGTTACATCTGTTACTCTTAGAGATTTCTATTTACAATTAGAATTCTTTATTGTCCTCATCCTCTCTTTATGAATTACTATATAATTATATTCTGATGCATTGATTGCTTAATTAAAATAAATGTTTAATCTCTAATTAAATACTATTAGATATGATATAAAACGGCACTAGTCCACGAGTACATACATACAAATAAATGAACGAAATAAAAAGAAGTAGTTACGCAAATGGTGAATCGGCCAAACAAGGTATTCACGGTCGATCGGCAAGAACGATCGGAGAAAACGGAGGTCGGGTATTCCCGTGAGAACTGGCGTACGTTTTCGTGTCGCGGCAGTAGCTGGGCTGGCGTTCAGCCCCTCGGCACGGGGGCTAAATGAGGAGGAGCTCGTTAATCAAGATATTTACACGCGGGCACGGTCGCCGGTTAGGCATCGATATGCGAGTCGCGAGCTCGCGGCTCGATCGCAGCCGCTCCTTCGTTGAAAATCCGGCCTAACGCCGCCGCCCCGCGTTATTTATAGGCCATTCGAAAGCTTCGTAGCGCCTCCCGCGTACGTGAGTCTAATTCATTTAAAGCTGGACGCGCGGGGGACGGAGAACTCGTCCACGGGGGGACGAGGCGGGGGGGCTCGTTACGCCGGAATGCCCCGCCGATTAGCATATCAAATTAATATAACACGTCCGTCGACGGAATATGTTTGTCCAACGGTTTCGCCGTACTCGTTTTTCTCCGTGCAAAAAATTGATCGCTCCCGCTCGCGCACGTATTGACACTTCTCTCTCTCTCTCTCTCTCTCTTTTTTATTTTTCGTTCTCCCCGTTCCCATTAACAGTTTCTTCGGCACGAATGACGACGGTTACCTGTCTTGTCGCGGGGATGCGCGACCGAGCGACGTTAATGCGCTTTTTGTGTTTCCGCGAAAGAAATTTATCGCGCCACCCGCCGGATTTATCGCACCACCTATCCCTGTTCGTCGTTTCTTCTAACCCTTGCGGTCGCGAGACACGGAACGGTCTCTCCTCCAAAAGTTTGTCTCTCGCTTCGTTTTTTAGAGTGAAAGGATCGACGCGCGAGTGGGAGGACGATTTGGCATCGAGAACACTATTTTAATTCGATCGGTGATTAAGGTAAGTGTTTCATTTCTCACGTCCCAATTTCTAATGGTGTGTTTTTTCTATAATTTTAATATAATAAAAGTATATCAAATAATTTAGTATTATTCTATGCCCTTACGACGATCTCATTTGCCAATACAAGAAAAATACAGACGTGGCTTGAATGACTGATTTTCTTAAAGAGTAGAAACGCAGATATGAATGAGTTGATTAGATAGTAACATCGAATGTCGAGTAGAAATACGAGCATTAGACGTATCTTCGAGAAAATTAATCGTAAATAATTTATTGCCTGACTCGTTTGAATGTATAATAAATTCCACGCGTGAAACTACTTCCCATTATAAATTTTGATTTTTAGCTATTGTTTTTCATGTTTTGATAGTGAAATCATGTTTAGCTGACGTGAGTGGAGATTAGAACATTTACCTTAGTCATTTACCCGACGTGTTTTATTTGTTGCTCGTTGTATTGGCAAATGAGTTCGTTGGGCTTAAGCAGATTAAGTCAACCGATGTCAAGATTATTATCGACGGAAATCAGTGAGAGATTACTAGGGCATTCAATAAATCTCATACAAGTGTAGAAAATTGATCTATTCTTCGTATCAGTGATTCTCAACCTCATTTTCATCACGTATAATAATTTCCAATACGAAATAAAATTAAACTTGCATTGCCCTGTTTTATATCAATAATTCTGTTCTAAAATACCAAACAAACGATTTTGCCAACTCATTGTCAGTATAAAGTGTTACATTTAATAATCCACTATCTATTATCCTGGCACACGTCCACGGAGTGACGTTTTCCTCTCGCATGTCAATCGAACGCCCCGTTGCCT
Source organism: Ceratina japonica (assembly GCA_019453355.1). Taxonomy (NCBI): domain Eukaryota; kingdom Metazoa; phylum Arthropoda; class Insecta; order Hymenoptera; family Apidae; genus Ceratina; species Ceratina japonica. The sequence goes on along the minus strand of SMSR01016113.1, from coordinate 17,076 downwards.
CGGCGAGGCCCGATTTTCCTTTAATTAACTATGACACGCGCGTGACGAGTCCGACGCGCGTTCGCCTCGGCCGACGCGATTTACACGCGAGATTCGACCGGCGGCGGGCAGTTTTTCAGGGATGCACGAATGCATCTTCGTTACGTGAAGGTTTTACCGTGGCCCCGCGGTCGGTTTCACCGGCAGAGAAAACCGAACCGCCTCCTCTTCTTTGTCGCCTTTTCCCTTTTCAGGTTTCGGTAAAATCGACATGCAAGACAGGCGCGTCCAGGCGACGCGGCCGACGTCGACAGGATGCGGAGCTCTGCTCGGACTCTTCTAATGAAGTAATTCGTGCGCAAAAACGTCGCGCGCCGCCGCGTGAATTATTCATCGCCGCCGCTGGAAAACGCGCACCGCCCCTGTGCCCGAGGATTAGACTGCGCACCAAGCTAGTTTTTCCGGGTAAACTACGTGCCGATCGTTTTTTCCTCGCGCAACAGATCTCATTAATTTTAAATCAATCTTCTCTATGGAGGGAGATTAGCCGCGCGCCCGAATGAATTAGATGGATGGAGAATAAATTAGAGGGAACTCGCGATCGCCGATCGTGTACATTTTTTCAACCTCGCTGCGCCCGAGGAATTCGTCTTAATCAATGAAATTGGTACCTGAGGTAAATGTCGCGATTTTTTACTCACTGCCGCACATTTCTCTATAATTTCTGTACATATATATATGTATATGCGTATAAATATAATATATGTATAATAAAATATATATGTATATAAATTGGGACATTTGTATGATAGCGATTTTCAACGAAAACGGCTTGTCAGAAGTGCATGAAAAAATGTAACGAAAAAGGAATCGGCGATTGCGCAACGTCGGAGGGAAAGGCGTGTGTCAGCGCGAGATTCGATATGGCGTGGGCCGATTGGACCGTCGGCTATTGTCGACAGCTGCCATATAATAACCGCCCGTTGACCGCTGGATGATCGATACCTCGCACCAGCTATGCATATTAACTCGATAAATCTCTCCCGGCGAGACAATCGGGATTCACATAGTTATGTGGTAATAACTGTACGCGCCTAAGTACGTCGCGGCTGCGAAACTAACCGTGGCGGCGGGGATCCATCAAGTATAATAATCTCCGTTTACTTTCTAGCCCCGAGATTAAGCGCTCCGCTGCTCCTAACTTGTAATTTATTTACCATTTACATTCTTCCGAGCGGCGCACTGAAAAATGGCCGAACGTATAGAGCCGTCGATTAAATTACAGGAATTCAGGTGCGAATGGGATAGAAACATTAGTCCCCCGGGTTTGTCATTCCTTTTTTTTTTTTTTTTTTTTTCTTCATAGAGATTCTGCAGCGTTTTCCGGCGGCGGTCATCGCGTCTCGGTCGGCCGGCAGCGATCCGCGCGCAACGCGAACGTTGGTAGAGGAATAGCGGACACGATCTTGGTAGGCATTCCGTGGCTCGTGGTGTGGGATGTAACGATCCGTGGAGATGAAAAAGGGACGAGAAGAGGCAGGCGCGGCGAGATCCGAGGACGAGGAGATAGGGCGGAGGGTAGAAGAAACGGGCGAAGGGGCCCTCAGGTAGAGGAGGGAACGAATATCGTGGGTACACCGAGGGCCGTGACTAATGACTCTATTGACGCTCGGAGAGAGAAAGAGAGAGAGAGGGAGAGAAAGAGAGAAGTTGGAACCAGAGGAGAACCGAAGGTCGTTTACCGGCACACAGGAACCGACTCTCTTCTCTTCTCACTTCTTCTCACTTTCTTCCTCCCTCTCCCTCGTTCCCTCACTCTTTCTCTTGCTTTCTTTCGTTCTTTCTGTTTCGCTTTCTTCGTTCGTGGACCCGTCGATGCCTGTACGAGGGGCCGCTCGTTATCTCGGAGGAGCCACGAAAAGGAAGGTCAGAAAGTGTCGCGACTGACCTTTCGGTAATGAAGCTAATGCCGAACGCGACGGGTGGCTGCGGTCCAAAACATTTCTCACCGAAGTCACGCTCCCAAGCACAACCCTGTCCGCCGCGCGCCGCTTCTCTTTTTCCCTTTCGTCCCGGCCTCGGACAGGCTAGTTGCATCGACGGTTATTAGGAGATTGAGATCGCTTCGGAACGATTAGCATCGGAGGCGAGAAGGGTTTACGAGGGTCGTGATTGAGTCCGTTGATGAAGCCGGAGAAAATTGCTCTATACCGAACGGGCGGCGTGCAATTTTCATACGTTCGCGTTCCTCGATTACACCGAACACGCTGCACTAGACTTCCGTGCAACGCGGATTCTCACAAGCCTGAATTCTGTCAGATATTTGCGTGATATAAAAATAGAGGTTCTCAAGCCAGTCTCAGCTTTAAATTAAGGATAGCACGAGTTCCCATAACACGAATTCCAGCATATAGTTCGTAGCATGTTAAACGAGGAGAGTTCTCAACCGCGTCTATTGAGTACCGCTATTGCTCGATCCACTTGCTCCCGAATATCCCGCTAGACCTAGTTCACGGTCAGGTGACTAAAAATCGAGGTACCACGAATCTCCATCGGACCACGAAGGATCGGCTCGGACCCGAGAAATCGATTTCCAAACCGCTTACGTAATCCCTGTGTAAAACGCCACAAAGTTCGTACAAAGTCCCGGAGAAAGAAAATCCCGCGATCGAATCTCGTAAAAACTTTCACCTCGTTCGTCCGATTCACGGTGCCCGGGCCGAAACCGTCGGCCCGGTCCGAATCGGAACGGTCTTTTTTTCGTCCGGGGCCTCTCGAAAGTCGCGGGCCCCGTGGGCAGAAACGATGAAGATTTTAGTTATGCCCCGGTTCCACGCGCAGCCCCCTTTTCCCTCCGCCCCCGTTTGGCCGGCCGCCCTTGCCGTCGTTTCACTCCGAAATCGAAGAAGCCGCCGCGTTTTGTCACGGTTTTTAAGCAGAACGCCGTAACGCGGCCGTGATTGCCTCGTACAATTACCTTCTTCGGCCGCCACCCCCGCCGCGGCCATCGCGCCTCCCGTCGGACCCGCCAGTTTTTCTACCCCGACGCTCGCCGGTGTGTACGCACACCTACGGCTTAATGTACGACACGGTGCGAGCAAGGTATAAAACGAGCGGGGCTCCCCCGGTTTTTTGCCGGGACGCCACGCTTCATTCCGAGTCGGTCGAAATTACCCGGTCGCTCCTCTCTCGTTCCTTTTGCCAAGCCGCATCGGTTAATCTGTCCCCGCTTTACGAACGATCGGCCCCGCTTCTGTTTCAAATTGCTTTGTTCACCAAAGTTTTTTCATACATAGGAAGTAGATTTACTGTTTGTGGTTACAGTATCTTATTCATTCCGTCTTCATGTTTTAAAAAATATATGATAAGTTGGGCAACAATCTCGTTAACTATTAGCAGGCAGAGGGCGTCGGATTTCAGTGACTATAGTTGGGATTTCTCCGGGAACTAGTCCAGTGATACGGCGAACGTTATCCGGGCTATCATCTCGTCCTCCCTCGTCCTCCCCGTAGGGGCTCTCTCACGGGATAAATTCATGAGCGCGATGTCCTCGCGAGGCGGCCTCGAGGGAGCCGGGTCCGGGGCATGTAAATGTAAAGAGGCGCTTCTCCTCGCGCGAGCGTACGAGCCGGAGCGCATTTTATTAGCGCGACCACGATGGGTGGTGTGGATCGGGCGCGCGGGGGAGGGAGAGAAGGGAACGCGCGAGGTGGAGGCGAAGAAGAAGAAGGAGAAGAAGAAGAAGAAGGAGGAGGAGGAGGATATCTTGTAAGCTCGCACTCGCGTCGACCTTGCTGCTCGCGCGAGCACACGCCGCGCTATTACGACGCTGTTCGCGCTCGCGACGCCCGCTTCGTGGGATCCCGGGGAAATTAACGACGACGCGTCGCGTCGATCCCCCGTTCCCTGCCTCGGATCGTCGTCCCTCGTCCTGGTGCTGCTCCTGCTGCCGCTCCTGCTGCTTCTACGTTTCCTCCTCCCAATGCACGCGAACTTCTTCCCCGGCCTCGAACTCGTTTCCAAGCCATCCCCGACCACCGGATCGTTCCTAATATTTGTTTCCCATTTTCTACGTTTGAAAGCTTGTTTTATAAGCACGATTTGTGTGTATACGGGATTTGTTAGAAGTCTGACAGACTAGACTTGCTAGAAGTCTGAGTAAATGTATTTAGTGCACTATTTTTGCTTGGTTAGATAAAATAAAAAGCGGAAAACATAAAAAAGTGTTATAGGAATCGCATAACTACCCTAACTCCTTGAACGATGAATAAGTCGTACGAAAGGGTTAATTGCTCGAAGAATTGGATGAATGTCAAGATTATATTAGTCACGTAGCGAACGAGATTTCAATTAATTTCAAGCATGAAATATCTGATTAAAAGTAAACAGGAATATAAATAATTTAGCATACTGTGTTGACTGCTTCGTAGCCGATCGTGTGAAATACAAGCCTCTGTAATTTCATTCAATTTAACGTATCTTTATAAGTATCCGAGACTCTATAATCTGTAACCAGCAATCTCCAAGGAAGAAATTCCAGTTTTTAAAAGATCGCGTGCACACGGACATACACAGCCATTCAGAAATATATGGACATTTTTGGTATAGATTCGAAATCATGTTATACAGTTACTGTTACTCTTAAACAAACGTTTATTGTCAAATTTTCTTACAAATTTTGTACAAGTATATAAAATAATAGGACTACTATTAAAATTGATTTAATTGACATTGACATTGATATAATGACAGCCAAGG